>CAJVRI010001343.1:0-7500 GCA_911649635.1 Poeciliopsis gracilis
AGCACATACGTGGGATTACGTATTGGTTGTTCTGGCCCTGAAGTGGCATGGCTTGCAGCAGAACGGCTTCTTCTTCTGGGCGCTGTCCGTCAGCCCTTTGACTCCAGGTTAGTAAATGGTGGAAAGGCGGGGCTTAACGGATGGGGGCTGTTTCAGTGGGGGTTCTCCTCATCCTCTCTGCTGCCGCCAATAGCGACGGTCTGGGCGGCCGGTTCGGGACTCTGGGTACTCCACGATGCACACCTCGCGGTGGTTCTGGTTGTCGAGCTGCACCTGCACACAAACCAGGTGAGTTAGAGACAAGAAATGTGCTAGGAGCAGGAAGTGACCCTCACGATCTGCTGACCTGATGACGCCTCGTCTTCACTGTCAGAGTAGCCACATCCCACCGTTTTCAGCTCCATCATCTCCTTCTGCCAGCCATGCTGCCGCCGCCGCCGCCCTCCGCCGTCGCCACCGCCGCCACGCTAGCCAGCATCACCAGCTGAGGGGGGCGGGCAGCGTGTCCGGGGCAGGTCGCTGAGGCCCGCCCATCTCTCCGCCAGAGACGCCACAGGAAACATCCCAGCTGAGAACATGGTCTGAGTCGCTATGACGACCAGGCTCCACCCACAGGAGGCTGCAGACACCAGACGGTGAGGGCTGATTGACAGAACTCTACGGTTCCAAGGCTCACCGGGTTTCAGCGCTAAGGCTGGTAGAGACAGAAACGCCCAGAACTTCTGTCACAACCAGGAGACATTGCTCACGTGCTGGCGTACATTGTCACATCACGTTGCCACGCTGTGCTCAGCCACATCTGCTGTTACATTACGCTGCTACATTAGCGTTGCTACATTCTGCTGCTACATCGCTAGCATTACGCTGCTTTACTGCTGCTGCTATTCTGCTGCCACGCTGCTACATCTACATTACATTGCTACGCTGCTACGCTACGCTGCTACATCACGTTGCTACATGTGCTGGCACTTGCTACATTGCTGCTACGCTGCCACGCTACGTCTACGCTGCTACGCTACGCCGTCACGATTACGCCGCTGCATTCTGCTGCCACGCTACGTTGCTACATTACGTTGCCACATTACGCTGCTACATTCTGCTGCTACGCTGCTACATTACGCTGCTATACATCTCTGCTGCTACGCTGCCACGCTACGCTGCCACATTCTGCCGCTACGCTGCTACGCCACGCCGCCACATCACGCTGCCGCCACGCCACGCCGCTACATCCCGCCGCCACGCCATCGCCGCCACGCCACGCCGCCACGCCACGCCGCCACGCCACGCCGCCACGCCACATCGCCACCTTGTCACGCCGCTCTGATGGATGCAGCTCCACAACAAACTGGTCTCCACAAATTACTCAGATAAATCACAATATTAATATAATGTACAAGCTTTTTCCTCACAAAGGTCAATAAAGCTGTGATTTCTAAAGAGCTCTTTTAGCTGCGGTATGTAACTACTACAAAATAATGTTTCTATACATTTGTGCACGTTATAATATGAGACAGTCTGTAAAAAAGCTTCTCCCAGTACGACCTAGACGCTACTGAGAACCAGCATGCGTCTAGCTCCTGGCAATCAGAGCCAGGGGGCGGGTCTTAGCGCTGTCAATCATGCCTGTATGCGCCCCACTCATCTCTCTTCCCTTGCTCTCTGCGAATACTGAGCCTAGTTAGCTTACCCTCTTATGATAGCAGCAGCAAGTACATGAGAGTGACTGGCAGCACTAAGCCCCTCATTCTGGCTCTGATTGGTGGTTTTTGGTGCATATCTTCAGGCATACCACCTCAGATGATCTGTCTCATGACAAACTGTAACAACGCTGTAATAATTAAACCTACAAATTATTTTTTTATAAAAAATTACATCCTGCAGCCTTAACACGGCAACTGGAAGATGTTTTAAATATCCAAAAGATATTTAAAACGATAAATAAAGTTGAAATAAATCCTGCAAACAATCAAAAACAATAAATAAAATAGATTATGAAGTTTCTCTAAACAAAAAATATTATTTATTGGTTTCAGACCGGAGAAAACCGCAAAGCTGCTAGTTATTAAAAAGTGAACGCAATGAAGTCCATCGGTGACGTCATCTGAGGCCGTCGGCCATTTTGGAGCAGGACCACAGTCAGCGCCTCGGAAAACTTCAGGGGGGAAACGGAAAAGTTCTGTTTAATCCGCAGAAAGTTCTGGTACAACGAGCCAAAGTTTGGACCTGCAAAATCACTTCTGCCATAATTTATTTTAATCTTACAAACATCAAAACCCAAACAGAACAGAACTTTTCATCCAGTTCTGAAGTCGGTGTCTGATTCCAAGCTGTAGTAAAGGGCTGTTCCACTGTTTTTACAGAAATTGGACCACACAGAATAAGTTCTGGTTGATATTCAGGAACGGTTCTGATCCGGACAGGGTGATCGGAGTTCCTCCCATGACCTTTAACCTTCATTCTGTACAAAATAAAGAACATAAGCTGGTGACATCAGCTCCTTTTGAGTTGAACTCCACAGATTGAAGTTCTGGAAACTGGGGACCCGGACAGGGATGAAAGGATCCGAAGGTTTATGCATATTTTAAACAATTTGTCAAAAAAACTATTTATTTTTATCCGATTTCGTCTTTCCATCCAAATGCGATCGGAACCAGGTTTAAATCCCCACCAGGCCAACCGGACTGGATCAGAAAAACAAACTTTAAAGGTTCTGCACACAATGATCCGGAAAAACTCGGATTTTTCTGGAATTAAAAAGCTTTTTCTTTCGGAGCAACATTGTGGACCTGGTTCTGATTTAAGGCGGTGCTGCGATTCACAGGCTAACTTCTGGCCACACTTTCCCTGAGTTCGGGACCCAGAACCGAACTTCCCCCAGGTTCTGATCTTAGTGTTGTGGAGTTGTGGAGTCACGGTCCGAGTGTGGTTCCGAGGCTCGGAGCCTGACCCGGACCTGGCCCGGGACGGAGTGTTAGCCATGGTCCTGATCAGCCCCCGGACAGCGCCTCTGTGCTCCACCTCACCGCCTCCATTTTCCCCGAACTGCTCTAACTTTCTCCGGCTGTAAACCCGCACAGCCACGGAACCGAACCGCTCCCGGCCCCGCAAGCCCTCCGACACATTCCCTGCTCCTCACCTCCGAACTTCCAGAGACTTTCCTGGAGACTTTCCTGTTCTGGGAAGGTTTTCCTTCGACGGACAGCGCTTTTAGAAAACTAGGCAGAAGTTTCCGCACATTCCTCTACAGTGACGTAGGGTCCTGACGTCAACGCGTAGCTCCGCAGGTTTGTAGTTTTCTGTGAAAATGTGCGAGTTTCATATGTTACAGAACAAGATGGAGGAAGAACCGTTAGACTGGTTGAATACCTCAAATCAGAGGTTCTGGTTCTGGTTCTGTTCCGGTTAAAAAACTCAAAGCCGTGAATATGATTAAACCTGACCTGGAAAAGGTTTTGGATGGGTTCTGGTTCAGGTTCAGAACAGGTTTGGAACAATTTTACTACAATCTGTTTTTATTTATTAAACGGATGAAAAACGTCAGAACCAGCGAGGGAAAAACTGAGTCCAACTCCTGATCCATTAACCAGTAGAAGCTCCTTCAGTTTCTGTCTGACACCCTCAGTCACTCACTGGGGGTTCTGCTCATTCATCTGAAAAGCTCCTCAGGACTTTGACTAGGCCATTCTAATGTAGATTTGTTGCTGGGTTCAGATTATGGTTCTGATGATGACCTAGGTTGGCCCGAGCTTCAGCTGATGTAAAGATGAAGAGTTTGAATATCAGAGGAGATCCTGGTTCACATCAAGCCCATATACCATCCCTCCACCTCCGTGCTTGGAAGCTGTATGGAATGCCTTTGACCTTTGACCTTCTAAGGGAGAACAGTCTCTCTAGAACCTAATAGCTCCTCCATCCTGATGAGGACCAGAGTCCTCTAGACCATGAGAAACTGGTTCTGAACTGGACCCGACAGAACCAGAACCAGATGGTGGTACTGTCTTCGTTATTACCTGAATCTGTCTTCAGCTGATGTTAGTGGTGAGCTATTGTAAAGCACTTTATATTGCAGCTACTTCCTGCAGGTGATCTACAGGAAGTGAGCTGCTGACGTCATGCCAGTCCTGCATGACATCATCATGCAGCACTGACGTACTTCTGTCAGAACTATCTGACCTCATAATTTCTTCTTGCTGATAATCACTGATCAGTTAATAACTATGGATTCATGTTGTATGAAGCCATAGGAAGGGTCACGCCCCTTCCGGAGCTGTCTTAGAGCAGACTCTCACCGGAAGTGGCTTGTGATTCTTTTCGAAATAACATTATTCAGTTCAATTTAATCCCAACGCTTTTTCTAAATGCTGATGGCTGAAAGGATCTCCTGCAGAGGCTTATATTGCAGCCAAACTGGAAACGCTTCTGACTGAAGACACAAATGAAAAGGATGATCAGACTTCTCAGTAATAAAAAACATTGTGTGTTTTTTTTTTGTTCATCTTTTGTATTTAGAACAACAGACGATGTGAACTATGACCCAGTTTCATCTTTGGTTTTAATTTATCCAACTTTACCTTATTATTTAGTTTGATTTATTTATGGTGGATACAGAAACACAACCTTGGACTTTTATTGGATCTTGTTATAATTTTTGATTAAAGTTTTCGCAGCGAATGTTGATCTGTTTTACGTTTGACTTCTCTGTCTTTTCCTAAGGTCTAATTTTTATTTTGAAAAGCAGACCGGAAGTGTGAAGCATGATTTCGTCATCCGGATCCTTGGATTCGTCACACAGAATTCTGTAAAGTTCATGTGTCCGCTCTCAACGTTTTGCACGGTACCGTTTCTGGGTCGCTCAGACTGTTGGTGTCCCTGAGGTTTTGGACGGAACTTTGGACCGTTCCCGGCGGTTTCCGAACCGCTTTCCCGACCTCTGGACAAGAACAGCAGGAAGCTAACAGCTAGCTGGGCTCCAAACGTTCATCGACTTTCTGCTCGAGTTCGGGTTTTGGTTCTGGGTTCTTCCTGGGTTTCTGTCTGAACTCTGCTGGAAAACCTGGAGTTGTGTCTCAGATGGAGGAAGATGGAATGTGAGAGAAGATAGCGGCGAAGCAGAACCCTTTCTGGATCCGGAACCGAGCCAAGATGGCCACAGATTTCAGCCTGATCCACCGAACCTGCAAGCTGGTGGTTCTGCTCTGCTTCCTCCACATCTCCGTCACCGTTTTCTTCTACGTCCGAACCCTGGACATCCGGTTCTCCTTCGTCCAGAACCAGCAGTCCCACTCCAATCTGACCCGGCTCAGACACGGCTTGCTCCCGGCCAGCGGATCCGGAACCGAACCGAAAGAGACCGCGACCCGGAGGGGGCAGGAGGTGGAGCGGCAGCCGGCCGAACCGGGTCAGAACACAACAGAGGAACCGGAGAAGCCGCTGGAGAAATGTCCAGAAACATCCCCTCTGCTGGGTGAGTCCGGTTCGGCCTGGGGTTAGAAGCCCATCTGGACCGGAACCACCTGGATAGTATCAGATGGCTCCGGTCCACATGGTTGGTACCAAAAGTTTGATATTGCTGTCAGGATGAGAAATGATCCAACAAGTCCAAGAACCTGAACCGAATGTTCTGAGACTCATCAGAACTAGTTCTGGTTCTGGTTCGGGGCGGGTCGTGGATTCATCCATGTGTATCAATAACATCCACTTGGATGACGTGATGTCGGCTAAGAGCGTTAGCTTAAGATGAAATTATATTATGCAACAAAATGGATGACTTGTGGGAGATGGGAGGCCGCCGTGTTTGGTTTATTTTTGAGTCGGTCAGTTTACAAATTGTATAATTTAATCAGTCAATAATCTGACAGTCTTGTAAACTCCAGCAGCACATTATTATTAAGATCTCTGCAGCGCAGCAGGCGGGTCCGCAGCAGCCCAGCTGCTGGTTCTGCTAGAGATCCTCAGTGTTCTAGTAACAGATGACAGGCTGAGTTGGGCCGGATCCTGGTACCAGAGCCGGTTCTGCTGGTCCGTTTGGGACGGAAACATCTGAGAACATGTTGGTCATTAATCATCATCAGTTCTGCAGAACCGAGCCGAAGATGGAGAACAGCAAACCAGGCCGCGCTCTGATTGGTCCATGTCAGCGTGGAATCAGTGTTCCCTTCAGAGTCTCAGACAGCGTGGGAACTTTGAGTTTTATCTGGATGTAAATGTGTCTGAAACGTCACAGCTTCAGTTTCAGCTCTGAGTTGAATCCAGAACCTAAACGTATCTGCTGAGTTCTGCCGGGTTCTGCTGTAATCTCAGCTGCAGCTTCCAGCTGCGTCACCTCCCGGCAGGGGGTCAGAGGTCGGGCAGCTGCAGTGTGTTGATGCTGTGTCTCTGCCCGCAGTGGGCCCCCTCAGGGTGGAGTTCAACATCCCAGTGAGCCTGGAGCAGATCAAGAGGGACAACCCCAACATCCTTCCTGGCGGCCGGTTCCGACCCAAGGACTGCGTGGCGCTGCAGAAGGTTGCTGTCATCATCCCGTTCCGCAAGCGAGATGAACACCTCAAGTTCTGGCTCTACTACCTTCACCCAGTTCTGCAGAGGCAGCAGCTCGACTACGGAGTCTACGTCATCAACCAGGTGGGTCCAACAGAACCACAGTGATCCAAACAGAACCTCTGACTGGATTTGGTCAGGATTAAACCTGGATTTACCTGCAGAGAGGAGAAAATATATCAGCCTGATAAAATCAGTCAGCGTGGGACCTCACCTGGTCCAGGTGTTTTTAGAGGAGCCTGCACACAGCAGGGGAGGGAGGGGCGGGGCCTGTATCCAGGTAACAGTAACATCACCTGCCTGGAGCGTTCAGGGAGCTGAATGCTCTGAGCTGCATGTTTTCCTACAGGTAGACGAGCAGCTGCTCGCCTGTGGGCGGGGCTTGTCCCCAGGTGAGCAGCTGCTCGCCTGTAGGCGGGGCTTGTCCCCAGGTGAGCAGCTGCTCGCCTGTGGGCGGGGCTTGTCCCCAGGTGAGCAGCTGCTCGCCTGTGGGCGGGGCTTGTCCCCAGGTGAGCTGGGTTATTCAGCAGCTCAGAGGAGCTCAGGCCTGCATGCATGTGTTCACTCAGTTTGAAGCAGAAATGAAACAGTAACCATGGTAACCAGGTGTTCACTCTGCTGCTGCTTTGACTCACTGTGTTCTTCTTCTGCTGCTTCCTCTCCTTCATCCTCCTCTGTTTTAGCTCCTCCCCCTTCACCTGCCCCTCCCGTCTTTTTGCATGTCAGGCCTTTCTGACCAATGGCTGTGGTTGTGGAGCTGCTGAGACCCGCCTCTTCTTGGTCTTGGCCAATAGCAGCAGGTGTTGCTAAGTGGTCGCTACGGTAATTCAGCTTTCTTCTTCTTCTCTGGTTTCTGTCTGCTGCCTGTTTCTGTTTCTGCCACCTGAACTCACCTGACAGGTAAACAACGAACTGAGCAGGTTCAGGTTTGATGGGTTACCTGTCCAGGTGAGACAGTGGGAG
>CAJVRI010001343.1:10000-15378 GCA_911649635.1 Poeciliopsis gracilis
TGGAAGCAGCGAAGAGTCAAACAGATGATCTGGATCAGAACCAACGAGCATATGAAGTAGTTCTCGCTGAGAATCTTAGATGTGTGGAGGAGACTTCACTTCCTGCAGAGGTCCGGTCTCCTCTGGTTCTCCAGTCTGGTTCAGGGTGTTTCTGGGTCTGGATGGAGTTCTGTTGATCACAGGTTCTGTTGGTCTGCTGTCATTCAGAGACTGAACTGTGATCAGAACCGTCCAGAACCTGGGAACCATCCAGATCAAACTGACTGGAGGTCAGAGGCTGTCAGGAGGAACAGGAAGTGCTGAGACACCATAGAGGAAGAGATGGTCCCTGAATCAACCCATGTGCCCAGGCTTTCACTTCCTGTTTCCTGTTTACTGCAGTCCACACACACACACACACACACACACACACACACACACACACACACACACACACACACACACACACACACATGGCTGCAGATTCCGGTTAGAGCGCGGTTGTGTCGGCTGTACTGATCTGTAGTCACTGCAGTTATCTCTGTCACCATGGTAACCACTCCTTTCCTGAGCTGTGGAGCAGCTGGGTTTCCTGCTGTCAGAACAGTGGTTCTTCAGCTGGGTTCTGCTGGGTTCTGTTGGGTTCAGCTGGGTTCTGTTGGGTTCAGCTGGGTTCTGTTGGGTTCTGTTGGGTTCTGCTGGGTTCTGTTGGGTTCTGCTGGGTTCTGCTGGGTTCAGCTGGGTTCAGCTGGGTTCTGTTGGGTTCTGCTGGGTTCAGCTGGGTTCTGTTGGGTTCTGTTGGGTTCAGTTGGGTTCGTTGGGTTCTGCTGGGTTCAGCTGGGTTCTGTTGGGTTCTGCTGGGTTCTGCTGGGTTCTGTTGGGTTCGGCGGAGCCTCTGCTGGAGGTAAAGACGCGCTGTGTAAAGTCATGATGAGGCGCCGCTTGTCCATCACCTGCTGCAGAGGATCACGTGACGTCGCTCGGCCAATCAGAGCTGCGGGGAAGTTAGTGCGCGCAGTAATCAACGGCTGTCGTTGTTGTTTCTGTCTCAATATTTGAATCCTTACTAAACATGTGGAGCAAAAACAGAAAGCGGTCGGACGAATATGTGCAACATGGATTGATGTGCATCAGGGAAGGGGATGGGAGTCAGAGCCCCGTCTGCATGATGAGCAACGCCAAGTTGAGCAACTCCAGTCTCCACCGGCAACACTAAGGAAACACTTCTTGAAACTGCATGGAGACGGGAAAGTAAAAAAGGATTTTGTGGATTCAAAACGACAAAAAACAAAAACAAGTTGGCGGTTCAAATTTTAAAAAAATTAAGTTATTAAAATTTTTCCAATTTTTCAAAATCTCCAAATATATTTGTTAATCAGTAAAAAAGCAAAAAAAGTATTTTTGGGGGGCCGAAATATTTTTTTCTGTTGGTTTTGTTCTTTGAGCAAGGTGATGTTCATGCACGGCTCATTTTGTGCACCAAACAGCATCTACCTACCCTGAACTTGGAAAAGAATCATATGTCATTTATCACTGAAGATAAATGAGAATGCGCACACGAAACTCTGAAAAGGTCAAGAACCACGGGGTTAGAAACGGACAAACTGCAACCGCTCAGCATGCTGGAGTTTTGTCTCGGAGTGAAGCATCTCTCCATTAAGGGATCTCAGAAACTGATGGCGATTCAGGAGCTGCTTCAGGGTTCTGGGCAGATGCTGGTGTAGAAGGTTAGCTCCAGGTGTCTCCGTGCCCTCTGACCTCTGGTCTCCTGCAGGTTGCCCTACAATCAGTACTTTGGAGGCGTTTCGTCGATGAGCAAAGCGCAGTACCTGAAGATCAACGGCTTCCCCAACAACTACTGGGGCTGGGGCGGCGAGGATGATGACATCTACAACAGGTAGGCTCACCAAGACACAGAACCAGAGTGGAGAACCACACTCTACTCTGGTTGTGAGTAAAGTCAGAACCAGAACCACAGCACTACCGGTTCTGCTTCCAGGCTGGCCTCCAAAGGGATGAGCATCTCCAGAGCCAGCGGAGAGGTGGGGAGGTGCCGCATGATCCGACACAACCGGGACAAGAAGAACGAGCCCAACCCACAAAGGTAGCGCCCCCTGGTGGTTCTGGTTCTCTGGGAACCGACCTTTATGCGATTCTGTGCTCACGGTTCTGCTGGTTCCGGTTCAAGGTTCGACCGGATCGCCCACACCCGCGAGACGATGCACAAAGATGGGATCAACTCTCTGACCTACAGCCTGGTCCGGGTGGAGAAGCTGGACCTGTTCACCAAGATCACAGTGGATGTGGGGAAGCCCTGAGTGGGCCGGAACCGGGCCGGGAGCCGGGCCGGGAGCCGGGCCCGGGAGCCGGGCCGGGAGCCGGACCGGGAACCAGGCCCGTGCACCGTCTCTGACACTTGAAGCTTTAAATTGTGGTTCTGGTTCTGTGGGACCGGACCTGCTGTACTCATCTCATTGTTGCACAAACAGACTGAATATTACTTTTTTCCAGCCTTGAGAAATCTTCTGATTGGTCGACTGGAGCCAATCAAACGCTGCTGCAGCACATCTTAAAAAAAGGCTCTTACTTTGAAAATCTGAAGGGGGGTTCTGGACGATTGTTAGCTTTTTTGTCCAATCAGATGAGAGCTCAGTGATGCAGCTCTTCTGATTGGATTAGTCTGGGGCGGGGCTAAAAGCTGACAATCTGATTGGTCAAGTTTCAGAGAAGAAGTTCTGGTCTTTGACAGAACAGAACTTCTCTAAAGGAGGTTCTGCTTGGTGACAAAAGGCTGAAAGTTCTGGTTCAGAACCAGCCGAACCAGAACCCGAAGCAGGTACCAGAGAACCGAGTTCTGGAGTTTGTTGCTTGGCTCTGCTCTGGAACCAAACAGAACCAGACCTGGTTTCATTTGGACCACATGTTCTGGGAGAACCTGGTGTTTCTGTGACTGGACTGGACCAAACCCGAACGGACCCCGCCTCTCAAATTGGGTCTGGTTCTGGTTTTTATTAGAATAACTGATTATATTCAGAACCTGGTCCAAACTCCAGGCGGATGTGTGATGGATAGTCATGTCTCATCTGGACCAGAACCGAGTCCGTTCTTCAGTATGTGATTAGCAGATCTGATTATTGATTTAGACTTCCTGTAGCTGTTGGTACCAAAGAGCTTATCGATCATGTGGACCGGGTCGTCTGGACCGGACCGGGTCGTCTGGACCGGACCGGGTCGTCTGGACCGGACCGGGTCGTCTGGACCGGACCGGGTCGTCTGGACGATCAGTGTGAATGTGTCTCTGCTTCTGCTTCCTGTCTGCAGACCAAACTGTGTAGAACAATCACCTGTAATGTGCCTTAAACTGGGTCAGAACCAGAATGTTGATTAAAAATCAAAGTGAATCCTGAGTGTTTCTCATTCCTCAGCAGCGTCCTACAGAGGCCAGCAGGGGGCGACGGTCGTAGCGACCGGTTCTGTTCATGTGGGTCGGGTTCTGGGGTCAAATGAGGAACTGATGAAATGAAAAAAATAGGACAAATATAATAGCAGCCTGAATAACAAACAATATTTAATATTTTTAAATATATTTAGAAAAGGATTAAGATGAATTTATATTTTTCAGGTTAGTTCAATAACTAATATTTAAATACACAATATGATTTATTATTTTTTTTGTTCTGTGAACTTTTTTCTGTCTCCTGTTACACATTTATGAGGGGTGGAGTTTGAGCATCACCTTTTGCTTATTGCTTGGTTTAGTGGAAAACCTAAAACTGACATAAACAAACGCAGTTAATAAAGCCACTTCCAATGCACCAATTAATATTTTTTTTATAAATTAATTTCATGTGTCATGTCCTCAACCTCCAACGCCTTGGCGGAGTCACACTCAGCTAACCTCCTCTCCAAAGGGTCACAGACTGAAGCGCTGCGTTGAGTCTTTAATGAAGCCGGATGGAGTAGCTGTAAAACTGAATCAAACATACAAACTTTGAATAATACACAGTAGCGGTTAATGCAGCACCCACAAGTATACTAAAGTATTAGCTCAAAGCCGTAAGTTCTCACAAAGCGGTATTGCATTTACAAATGATTAACTTCTGCTTATATAACGAATATTAACATAACTAATACGTACCGACAGTGCTTTCAAGGACCAGCTGTATAGGAGTAACCGTGTTACTGCGAAAACCATGCGTTGTATGGCAAGCCGTTTTAACATAAATTCGGTTTTACTGCCCTTATGTTCCACATATCTCAAATTGTTTTATGACTAGACATTTTAGCAATTTAAGATATCTCTAATTACATTCTGACTAGTCAAAATGACGTCAGATTTACCATTGTTTTGTATGGGGACTTCAAGATATCTACAATGAATTACTGACTATCTGAAATACACATTTCCGATATCTACAATTAAATTATGACTAGTCATAAAGTAAATTCAAGATGTCTCGATTGTAGTTTTGACTAGTCATAATTCTGATTAAAGATATATCCAATTAGTCCACAATTCAAGATATCTTAAATGTATTTTTGGATAGTAGAAATGTAGTTTTGACTAGTGGAAATTAAATTATAGATATCTTAAAAGCAAATAATGACTAGACAAAAACTAAATTAAGAGATATCTTGAATTCTAATTTTGACTAGTCAAAATTCCTTTTAAGATATCTCTAAATGAATCAGAGATATCTTGAATTATTCAACTTTTTCTATTTAAGATATCTTAAATGAACATTCTGTCTAGTCAAAGTGTCACTGATTTACGTGGCAATTTGAAAGTTTAATAAAACAATGAAAAAATAGAAAAAAAAACAAAACAAGATATTTGAAAATGCACCACTTTCATGTTGAAAATGATTGACAATAGCAGTTTTAGCTTTTTCAAAGCTGTTTTTTAACTGCATTCGGTTCGTTGGAAATGAATAAACAGGATATTTTTGCAGATATCAATAGCAGTCTTATAGTTTATGAAGTTTTGCGTTCTCAGCATTTCCAACATTGCCGAGCTCTTTCTAATTTATGGACAATTTTGTGCAGGAAACATAAAATTCTGCAGGCAACTGTTTGGACAGCACAAAGGGGCTTCAACGTCATTCTTAAGTCAGATATCTAAAATTGTAATTTTGACTAGTGATAATTACATTCAAGATATCTTAAATTGTAATTCGGATACGTGTCTCGTCAAATTACAAATCCAGTGACGTCATTTATCTTGAAAGGAATTTTGACAAGTCAAAACTTAATTGAAGATATCTTGAATTATTATTCTTACTAGTCAGAATGTAAATGCAGATATCTTAAATTACCATTCCGGATAGTCAAAATGTAGTTTTGTCTGGTCAAAATGCATTTTCAGATATCTGCAAAGTAATTACGGATAGTCAGACGAA
>CAJVRI010001356.1:0-236126 GCA_911649635.1 Poeciliopsis gracilis
AAATGTGAGCAGGGCCAGGGAGTGGTTGACCTCTGTTGACCCCTGGAGAACATTTTTTCTTAATATCTTCAGAATGATAACAGCACAAACGAAAATTTTTGCTGCACAAACCAGCACAAACGGAGCACAAACGTTTGACACCAATTTTGTCTGATTTGAAGAAGGTGGGGGGGCCAACTTCACTCAGGTACCGAGAGGAAGCAAGAGTTTAGTCTGGGAGGATTTAAGATCCCACATAAATATCCTCTGCTGGATAACATTTACGAAGCGACTCTCTGTTTTATTGCATTATCCCATAAAACATCATCCGTTCAGTCCAACAGCAGGACTTCTTTGGGCTGAATTTTATTGTTCTTTGTCATTACGTACAATTAAATACGACCGCTGAATCAGACGAGAGACAAAACAACAGCATTTAGACGTTTTACGGACACAAAATACACAAATAACACGTATTGAACACTTATTATATATACGGTGAGCTTGTTTCGATCCCGCTAACGACCATCATCTGCGTAGTTCGCACTGTCTGAATGTGGGACACTTTCAACTTCTGCCTCGTAAATACTCAGGTACGAACGACGTGCACAGAGTTTACGCTGTGGAGGAAAAATAACGCTGAAAAACACGACAGGGCCTTAAAGTGCGTCGCAGTGTTCTGGTCAGCCTAGGTGATCATATAATGCTACTGCAGAAAAAGACTGGGACTGATAGATAACAGTCAAGGAAGTGCCTCACAACACAGGGCCACTGATATATGGCGACGTTAAGTGGAAAGGACGACACCCGTGGAGACGGACGGCAGTAGGAAGAGCGGATTGGCCCTCCTTGCTCTGACTCAGGAGCCACCTCGGCTTCAGGAGCCATAAATGTGTCGAAATACTGTGGCTACGACCCGACAGAGCGCAGTGATGTCAGCTTCAATGCGAATACAAAAACAACCGGAGACGCCTCTCCGTTGTCGAGTCCTACCCGTTGTCTTCTGAGACTGCTTTGTCCGCTAAGGTGCACAAAAAATACAAAATAAAAAATGACCCGTCGAAACACAGCCACTGTTTTGTCTTCTGTTCTCATTTTCCATCTGCACACGGGCATTCACGGGTGGACACTGGGAAAGGACAGGGGGGGGAAAAAATCGTAAAAAGTCGACCAAGCAGTTTTGCCAGCGCCACGTGACGGGTCGCTGGTTGTATAGTCTGTTGAACTTGTGTCATAGCTTTTGTTGAGAGATTAACAGAGAACACAGAATGTGGAGCCAGGCCCTGTCGGACAGAGAGCGTCTCAGTCCTGGTAGAGAACCCGCAGTGGGCCGACGGATTCCAAACCTCTCTCCAGGTGTCCCCCCTCTCTCCTTCGGGATGCGGCTCCTTCGTCCGACCAACTGATTAAAGTCTCCTGGGGATTGGCTCTCGACAGAGACCGAGATGGAGCGATAGACGTGGATAAAAGGACAGAAAGAGAGAGAGAGCGAGAGAGAGAGAGAGAGAGAGAGAGAGAACTGGCACCTTGACTCCTCCAGCCACCCTCCAATGAAACCGCACCTTTTTCCCAAGAGCGCCATCCACCAACACAGTAAGTCTGCCGTCCAGGCCGTCGGTTTCTTCCTCGCCGTCTTACGTGGGTTAACTCAGAGATGGTAAAGATTAGCTTTAGTATCTGTGTTGGGACAATTAATTCGCAATATGGGCACCGGGCTCCCCCATCGCCTGTGAAGGGTGACTTTGTCTCGTGGTGTGAGGGCAAGAGGGTGAAAGTAGTAACAGAGTGCTGCGGGGCGTCATTTCAACCACAGCCGAAAGCTCTCCGGACGGGAAGCGGCCCATCACCTCTCACAGTAGTGAAGGGTAAAATGTTTAGAGAGCTGTTTCTCCCCCAAGCCCCACGACTCCAGCTCAAACCTATCCCCCATGTCTTCCTCCTCCTCTTCCGCTTCCTCCTCCTCCTCCTCCTCCTCCTCCTCGTAGTGGCTGGGCTCCTCGATGGAGGTCTCCAGGTGGTAGGAGTACGGCTGGCCCTCCGTGTACTCGTAGATGGTGGGCAGGCTGCTCTTCAGGCTGCAGCGGCGGCGCAGCGCCACCAGCAGCGGCTGGGGCATGGTGAAAATGTCCACGTTGTTGCCCAGGTCGATCCAGGCCAGGCTGGAGAACATCTTGGGGTCCTTGAGCAGCTCGGTGAGGTCCTTGATGATGGCCAGCGTGAGGCGGTTGCCGTTGAGAGCCAGGGTGCTGAGTTTGGGCAGCAGGGCGAGGAGAGGCAGCAGCAGCCTCAGGTTGTCGTCCGTCAGCTCGGTGAAGCTGATGTCCACGGCCACCACGCTGTCCCTGTTGCTCTGGAGGTAGAAAGCCACTTGTCGGACGTCGCGGGTGGACAGCGGGATCCCAGACAGGTCCACGCTGTCGCTGGACAGCTTCTTCTGCAGAGTCGTCTTGAGACTGTGGAGGAGGAAACAACAGGGACCCTTAAAGTCTTTGAACTTACAGAGCAAACAAATCAAGATAGGAAAAGAATATTTAGCTTGGATTAAGGGAGGATTTTATTGCATGTTGTGTTTATTAGTAGTGATATTTTAGCTTTAGAGTAAAAAGAAATGGAAGAAAACCAAATCTGTGATCATTCTTAATGGATGAGCAAATCTTAATGGATGAGTTTATGTATTGGTGAGTTAGTATTATAGTTATAATTTTCAGTATGTTAGCCGAATGTGTGAGGATATTTATTTAAATCTGGAGATTTATGAACATGCACAGAGGAAACGTGTATTGTTACAGTATCGTGATTTATGAACTGTACATATTTTAATGTGTAGGTTTAATGATATGAATGAATTTGGAGGTTCCAAGACTATTTACTTAAATATAGAGACAAAAACATATTAATGTATTTTGATTTAGAAATGTCATGTATTTTAATAGAAATGGAAATGCCAAATCACTGAAGTTGCGAATAACTTGTAGCTATAAACTCTTGTCATACCCTCACAGACTTGTTCTCTTCTAAGTTTTGCATGCATTGTCTAATAAATGAAACGAAGCAATGATGGAGGTTTTGGCGACACCAGCTCTTAGTGAAATCTGGTAGCGGGTAAAGCAAAGTTACACTGACTCAAACAACGGTTTATTTAACAAAATAATAATGACTTTGCCAGGAAGCGTTCTTGTAGCTTCTGACAAATGACTGACTCACACTTCTAAGATCTTTTTCAAAACGCTGCGTTAGTGGAGTAGGGATGGTAGAGATGTGTGATAGAGCCTTGAAGAAATTTCTACAGAGCAAAGAACTGTGTGGAAAGCCGCTTTTCCTGGCTGTTATATTCCATGAACTCATGATTTGCATGCCTGTTATGAATCCAGCGTGGTGGATGGATCTTACTGCGGTAAAAGGTCACAGTGAACGTTGGGAGCATCGTAATGACCGATGGGAAATGTTGAATCGTCTAAACTGGTATCAACATCGACACAATTATTACCACGATCACATTGTTTTCTAGGCTTTGTGACCCCGATATGCCGTCTTTTAATCTCTAAAGATGATGCTGCATTTCTCATTCAGTGAAGTTATGTCTGTGTTTTTTTTTTGTTTTAAAAAGAAACGTTTTAAATCAACTCAGCACTGGTTTTCTGCATTGGATCGGCATCGACTCCTTCTAAATCTCAGATATTGTATCAGAAGTGAAAGAAATGGATCGTGGATAGATGGATCTAACGCGAGACGGAGACTGAATCAGGAAGCACAAATAGTTCTGCACTCAAACACTCAAACACATTTCACCCTGGGTGAAGCTGTTCTACTTCTCCCTTGATGATTTTAAGAGAAACATCTTCATCCGTCACCTGGGAAATATGTTGCGCTGCCGTCTCCTTCGCTGCAGACTCAGAATTACCAGCAGAGGTATAACACAATAGTCACTGATTAACATTACAGATAAAATCATCTCCATTATTCATGACTCCACCCGGCTCGGCCTTTTGTTCTCCGTCGGCTTCATTTTGCAGGAGCCCGTCTCGGCCCACAGAGGACGATGCGGCGTGTCGAACTGGAGCTCTTCCTGAAGTGGGCCGTGATTCTGGTGCGGTGTCGGAGTGAATTAGAGCATCCTCCGCTGCCTGGCGACTTACAGTTTCGTCCTCGGCTGTACCTGTCACTTCTGATGCTTTGAAGTGTTTTCTTTTTTCCCCCCGTCATATTGAAAATAGTCACGCTGTCAGCAGTCATTGCATAAGGAGCCTCCATAAAGATGGAGGAAAACCTGGATGTGGAGCAGGCAAGGTGAGAGAGACCTGAACAGCTGTCCAGGGTGTCATATTTGTCAGGTTGGCTGTATCTCTTATCAGCCTTGATTCGGCCCTCGTTACCTTTTATATGACAGAGGCGTAAAACCCTAATTGGCATGGAGACGGGTTTCTCCTGAGGTGTGAATAGCTTGGATCACACAGCTCTCAGATCGATTCCACTTTCTGCACCGAGGAAGCAAAGAAATGGTTTTCTGAGGCAATCTATCCGGAAACCTTCATCCCCTGTCATCCAGATTCATTTGACACCAGAGAACAAAAAGCGACTCTACCGCTGGTTTCCAGGATCTGTCATCTCTTGCATACTTTTCAGCTTTATTTTGGTTTGTTCTTGACATTTTTTTCGAAGGATGATTGTACCAGAAATCTGGCAATTCCTAGCCAACCCTAATGCCAGACAGGATGTTTTATTTGAAGTTATCTTTGAACCCGCCTGAACTTTGAGAGCAAGTTTAGAGAGATCCAGAGCAAAGTGCACAAACAAAACAACTACCACCAACTCTACAAGGTATCAGCACTGGGATAACATTCATAATTCAAATCCAACACTATGGTCTAGTGTCAGATGTCTGTTAAAACCATTAAATCAAATTTACATTTGAAAAGGTTTTTTCTTTGCTAACAGCCTGTGAGCCTCCGGTGGGTCATCAGTCTCCATAAGTTTGAATTCTGCATGAAATTGCTGCAATGAATTATTCAAATATTAATTTTCAAATTGTTTCTGGAAGCAAAGTCAGTATAACTTTATGCAAAAAAGAATTTCAATAGCATCCAATTTTCTAAGAGTTTATTTTTTCCCCCCTCGGCTCAACTGTGAATGAATATTGCATTATTGCCACCATTTTGTCATTGCTCCTTTGCTGACGTTTTCATGCAGTCATCATTTTTTTCACAGTTTCCATGTCAAATAGTCTCAAGCTTTCCAAGGTTTATCTATGTTTTTTTATCACGTCATCTAAATTTGTTTTATAACTACACTGCGGGTTAGTCCTCTTAGTCAATATCTAGTGTTTATGGCTAAGCTGCAAAGAGGCGAAATCAAAGAAGCACAAGGCCACTTTGTGGGAAATATGCAGCTTTCAGGAATGTCTGAACATCAGGATCTAATTTTCCTGGTTAAAAGTTGAAGCCATCACTAAATTGTACTTAACAGTTGAATGAGTTTATATTACCTGTTGCTAATAATCCAACTTTTGCTGGCCAACACCCAGTGGCCATTTTGAGGCGTTTTACTTTTTTACTTTCAGAAGACTAAACAAAAAGCTTATTCGGATTCCAGCCCTCTCAACTCAGAAACAGACAACTGGAAGACTACAAAGCGGAAAAACGAGAGCATCTCATTATGCTCTCGTTTTAATTTCACAGTAAACACAAACACTCAGTGACGTATTCAAAACATGACCTGAGGA
This sequence comes from Poeciliopsis gracilis, assembly GCA_911649635.1. NCBI lineage: Eukaryota > Metazoa > Chordata > Actinopteri > Cyprinodontiformes > Poeciliidae > Poeciliopsis > Poeciliopsis gracilis. Next base: position 5,699 of record CAJVRI010001356.1, read on the forward strand.
AACTCATTAATTTAAGCTCAGCTGAATGCAGCAAGCGCTTTGGCAGGAAGAGAGGAAAAATGCTTCATAGATAGATAAATAGTGTCTTATTCGAACTGAATAATAAATATTTATCAACGCACCAAGAAAATCATGTCGCATCTTTTGTTTTTGTTGGAGAGACTCTAATCTGCTTCAGCATCCTGCTGTGTGGAGCTGCAAGCAAATCACCATCAGCTGTGCTTCGTCATCCCGCTATCATCCAGCAGTAGCTCTGAACATTAGTCGCTCCAAATGCTCAGAATGAACAGAATCCTGTTAATCTATCTAATTAGCTTGTTTGAGTTTGGACTTCCTGTTTTTCCTTTTCTCGATTAATAGCTTAGATTAGAGCAAAGACCCAGAGCTGAAGCCCAGTCAGATATTAACGATGGCAGCTCTGACGTCAGCAGGGCATCCAGTGAGACACCAACACAGAGTTAGTGCTTAGTTGTGTTTTAACAAATCATAATAATGAAAAGTGTGGCAGACTTTCTTTACAAAACAGCCCGGATTAGTCTGAGTCATTCTCACACATGGATCCACATTCTTATAAACTCTCTGACGTTTTAGTCCCTGCTAAAGAAAAGCGTCCCCACAGCATGATGCTGCCGTCACAATGGTGTTCAGCGTAATGTAAGGCTGAAGCGATTAACCGTTTTATTGGTGATTAATCTCATTTAATAATCGACTAGTTGTTGACTGGAGAAAGAAAAGATAGAGAAAAGGCGTTTTGTCAAAAGAACAACCCAGTCAGAGCCGAAATTAAACCAAAACAGTACAAAAAAAAAAAAAAAGCAAACAAATTATATTTAACATGTTAATTTACTTATTCAAAAAGGAATTAAAATAATCAAACAGAAGAGTTGATCACTGTGAAAAGACTGATGTGCAGTGTTAGTTTTACACCACATGATATTTCACATGGACACCAACGTGTTTAATTTTGCCGCAATCTGAGCAGAAAGCAGCTGGAGACACATTTGTTCAGATGAGCTTTTAATTAGTTCTGTTTTGTTTCATGTCTCATGTATTTTTTATTTTTTTTTATCTCTCCTTCAGTTTTGCCTTCAGACTTGTGAAACGTGCTACATAAATAAAGTTTACTCACTACTTTGGAGCTGGTGAACGACATGGCTTTTGTCTACCCCACATTTTACCACACAGCTATGAACTTTGAGGTTCTGTGTGACAAACTGAAGACGTGTTTTCTCTCACGGATGTGAAGCCCTCACTCAGGGGGGGGTTGGGGACAAAGCGAACAGCAGGCTGTCCTTGTCTCGTCTCTTCAGCTCTGACAGATTTTTGCTCTCAAAGGCAGCAGCAGGTGAAGCTGTCAGACCTCCACCCCAGCATCCTCTCTATTAGTATTCTGTTTTAGGGCGGATTTCAGTGTTAATGATTCATGTTGCTGCTGCTGCTGCTGCTGCTGCTGTCTCCGCCTGCATCAGCCCATCCCTCTGCAGATTTATGAAGCTCCCAACATGACTAAGTGAAAAGAAAAAAAGCTGTCAGCTGAAGAATAGTTGCCATCTAATGTATTTACAGTCTCAAAGACGCTGTGGGTGTCAGATTAATCTTTGATCCTTTTCATTTTTTCGGGATGAATTAAAGCACGGCTCACGCAGATCGACAGCTGGCTCCATGATCCTGTTGATGCTCAACCGGCTCATCATGAACCCGTCAGATATCACAAAGCTCATATTGTCTTCTTTTTCTCTTTTATGGCATGAACGCCTATACTTTTAGTGTCTGCAAAAGCATCTACAAAAGGATTGCGAAGGTTTTTGTTCCAAACGGGATTGGGAGTCGCTCCGTAATGAAAATCGACATTTTGTTGGAATAACTCAGGTTTGCGTGAGCGGAAGGGGACAGATTCAAAGAGATATCAGCGCCGGCTGAGGGCACCGAGCGCCACTCTCTCTGTTGTGCAGATCTGCAGATTAGTTACAGACTGGATGTCTGGACACGAGGGCTTACCAGGCCTGGGATTTCCGCCTGGACATGCTCTGCCTCAGCCACTTTGAGTGCGGGGTCAGGTGGTAGATCAGCTGCCTGCAAATCTTATCAGAAGACTTTATGGTGTCCGCATCCTGCAAAAAGGAGAGAGAGGAATTAAAAAAACAAAACAAAACAAAAAAAAAAAAAACAAAGGAGAAAGTTGAAGCAGTGAGAGGAGAAACAAGCGTTGGATTTATCAATGCAAAAGCTTCCATTCATTTCCAAAAACGCGTCGCGCGTTATCTTTCACGTGAAAAGGAAGGGGAACAAAATAAGGTCCAGCTTTATCCTCGACGCCTTGAGCGAGTGCACAACAAAACCCAATTTAGCCGCCTCGTTGGAGCAAGGAAATCTAATCACATGCAGGGGAGAGAAACACAGGAAGCGCGGCGCGGAGGAGAAATTAAACACAGCTGCGGGTGAAAGCTGCAGAATTTAGGTTAATATCAGTTCAGGAGACCCTGGAGGCCACATCCACAGGCACATCTAGGGAGGACGATGAGAAACAAACTGTGAAATAGATCCGTCTTTCGTCGCAGAAGCATAATCTCATGCTGCAAAACTTTGAACAATACAACCTTTAATTTCGGTGCAGTCATTGAGTCATGGAAAAAAAAACCATCCCTCGTGGAGGAACTGCAGTTTTTAAAATGCGTGGCCCAAGAATTGGTAGCTTTGAAATAAATTGAACAGAAACATCTTTTATTTTCACCTTACGCTTTGAAGTTGATCACTTTTTAGGAACTGTGAATAAAAAAAAAAACACGTGACTTTTTGTTTCTGTTGGATAACTGCGGGAAATATTGGGGTCACCGAGTCTCCATGACAACCGTTGGACTCTATTTACAAGCCAACTGGTTGTTTTGGAGTGATGTCAGAAATGGGCCTTCCTGTCCAACCGTCAGAAAGGAAAACAAGGGGTCATCTGCTTGAGATTGAATCAGCTCAGTTGAGACAAAGGCTGAGCCTCGGCAGGAACACACACTGTGTGTTATGAATACTGAAATCTAGGTTATGAATAATGACATACGATTGTGTTTTAAAGCTGCAGCACGAAACTTTTATACAAAACACGTTATAAAATCATTTTTTTCGGATTGACTATGTTGTGACAGCATAATATGAATCGGCCAATTTATGAAAAGATTAGCCAATTCTCCCTGTGCTACTACTGCCATGTGTAGAAACGGCCTCTGCCTCCAATCCAACCCTGTAACATATTAAAGCAGATGACGAAGCGCTGTCCTACTGTTAAGATAAGTTTGTTCAAACACAGCCAGCAGGGATATTTTTCATCACTGAGTAAATGCACTCGAATTAAAAGGCTGCATTTTTAAAATGATTAACTGTGAGTCTCCTTTTCTTTCCTTGCGGCTTGATGCTTTCAACTTTTCCTGTGTTCGTGGATGGCTCTATTTTTGGGTTTGAAAAAAAAAACACACACACACACACATCAAAGAGAGAAACCCATGGTGCACAGCGAGCAGAAATGCAACATCCGTCTGCAGGAAAAACGACCAGCCTCAGATTGGATTGTTTCTGCAGCCGAAGAAGCAATCGTTAATAAAAGTAAATGTCTCGTGTCGCGGCGCACACGGGGCTTACTGACCTTCTTGGGACACTGCATCTCTCGAGCCAAGCTGAGCAGCAGTTCGTGTGAGATGGGGTCCACCAGATTGAGGAAGGCGGCGTTTTTGTACAAGATGTCGTTCAGCGAGGTTCCCTCCAAACCCAGGTCCTAGCGAAGGAGACGAGATAAGAGAAATGAGGAACATCACAACGACAGCAAAAACGTGACCGGACCAAAGCAGGTCATGACTAACACTGACCTGGCTACGGGGTGAAAGGAGCGGGATGGAAATAAGTGCCTTCTGTTTCGGGGAGGGGAGAGGAAAAAAGGAGAGCTTTCCTTTAAATATTCATTAAAAGAGACAAAGAGTTTTTCATCTACAGTGGGCAGTGAGATCTGGGCCGGCGTGTCAGCAGGAACGTTAGCCAAAGACAGCGCTAAAAATATCGCTAGTCAGAAGTAAGGCTGGGCATTTATCGTATCGTTTATCGGTTATCATGATAAGCTTCTGATCAGGATAAGATTTAGATTTATCGTTGTCACAATAAAATCATAGTAATGATGTTTTAAAACCCCTCAAACCTTCTGCATTGTCAGGATTTTTACAATTTTCCCCACTGTTTGTTTAATAAAGGTGTACCAATAAATATCAATGAAATCACACTTCTTTATCTGAGTGGTGACTAAGGCTGGACAATAAATCAATAACAATAGATATTGAGACAGACACATAATCGATATCAATAGATTATGCATCTGATAGAAATTTCAGTAAGTTTACTGAATATCCAGAAGCGCTCTGCATTCTGGGAGATGTAGGCAGGGGAGAGGCTTTAGCTGCTCAGCCTCTCACAGCGAGCAAAGCAAGGTGAAAGCCTTGCTTAGCTCTTTGGTTACCTAGCAACAACCTGTTGCTAACTTGCGCAGCAGCAGTTCCAGGTTTCACCACCGTGCCTCATAACGTCTTAAAAACACAAAATGGTGTGGAGTGAAAAGTTTGCCATTATCTCAGATGTTTAAAACCAAAAAAAATGGATCAATAATTATTGATATCGACCAATATGAAAAGCTGATATGACGACACGTTTTTCAGCCATGAGGTCAAGCTGTGCTGATGTTCTAAGGAACCGTAATTTCAAATGGGAAGGTTTTTCAAGAGTAATATTTCTTCTTGTGGGACTATAATTGAGTCATAGATTTACAGTCACCTAATAAAGAAGTAATAAACAGTTCTTATTGTCACTTTTACAACATATTGTGATAAAACTAAAAAGTCCATGTCGTCCACCCCTAATCAGAATGCTACGCTCACTGATAATTCGCACAAACTCGTAACAATTTGAGTCTTTCAATGATGAACCATTCTTTTTCCAGGCTGGATTTTTAAAAAAAACAAACAAACAATGCAACCGCCGTAGATCTGACTTTATATCCGACCAAATCCTCCTCTTTCACGGTTTTATCAACATGTCCACGACGTTGTGCTGCTTTAATGAGAGAATAAAGCCGTGGAGGTCATCCATGCAGCACGCACATACGTGCACAGAAGCATCTGCATAGATTTTCCGCCCAGCGCATTCGGCGTGGATCATAACAGACAGTCTGAGTGGGCGGCTGGCAAGCTCCCCTTTTTTAACAAGGGCAACAGTAAACACAGACTGAATCCAAAGCGGAGGAGAAGAAGAAGCTGCTGCCCGTCTGAGAAGGAAGGTATAAAAATACACCCCCCCTCCCCCTCCTCCATCTGTCCGTGTTTAGACACGATCAATTGTCATTTGCAAAGCGTGACATGACGGAACAAATCCTTTTTGCATCTGCAGGCAACACTCAGATCTGTTTCCTTCCTGGAGCAGAGCGAACACTTCTGAGAGCAAAATCTGTCATAAATCCACTGAAAAGCATCACAGTGTAGAGATAAGTAATAATAATAGTAAAAAAAAGGAACAGATTATGAAGAGAGAACAAGGCTGCATGTGTGTCCCATATGTCGCACGGAGGCCAGCCAGTTTCTCTTCTTCTTGTCTTAATTAAGGAGGTGCCATTTTTTCTCCCCCTTCTCCTGTATGGAGACTTCAGAGTAATTAACACAGTATTGAGCGGCTGAAACGCAGACCCAAACAAATGAGGTCCCCCGGGAGACGCTGCTAGATCTGGATGCGCCTACTTACATTTTAATGCGACATGTCATAGCAGGTGAGAAAAGCCTTTAATAACAAACGTCTAATTAAGATCTGCACATGTTCACTCTGCGTCACTGGATGCTGCTTATTCCGTGTCGCAAGTGGAAACGGCTGGAACATGCAGCGATTAACAGCAAATGTAAAAAGAAAAAAAAAATGATAAAAACAGTGGGGTTATTTTTCAACTATGTGCATTTTACAGGTTTGTAGGGTCGTTAAGTGAGAATGCGGCTGTTTTCCTTTCAAAATAAAAGAGTGCGTTGTGGATTTGAAGCCTGAAAAGCCAGAAAATCAAATGCCAAGAAGATCTCTGAGAATATTAGCGAACGGAAAGAATTCGTTTAGAATTTAGTGACAATTAAAGATTCTGGGGGTTGCAAACACCATTGGCTCAGTTTTTATCACTCTTACAGTTCATATTTTTATCATTTTTATAATTTTCTGCCAGTGATCATCAACGATAACATAAATGCCCATTTGTATTTCAAAACCTGCCACCTGAGCTGGCAGGCAGGCTGGGGTAGGAGCGCATTAACCAGAGACACAAAGGCCCGCGGTAACTTTGCAGTGACCCACATGGCGGCGGCTGCATCATGCTGCGGGGATGCTTTTTGCAACAAAAAAAAAAAAAATGTGATTCTAAATGCGCAAAGCAGGGAGAGCCATACAAAAACAAGACCTACAGCTTACACAAATGCACACCGCACTTTTCAGACTTGCATTCGCATAAACCCTTTCTCTCCACTCACTGATCAAGTGCTAATCTATCAAACAAAATGCACTTATGTTTGTATTTGAAACGTCACAAAATGCGAAAAAGTCCAAGAGGCATAAAAGGGGAAAGAGCTCACACGCAGAATAAACAAAGAAAGCCTCTGCTGCAGAGGCAAGGGCAGCACTTAATGTTTTTCTTTCTTTCCTAATATTACTTCTGTGACCTTATTCTTTGTAGTAAAGAGTAAATATAACCTTTAAAGAAGCATTTGTTTTTCTGTCGAGGTAAACAAAGCCTGCAGGCAGGGCTTAAATTGTCGCAGCGGAGGGAGATAGCCATTAAACGTGGGGAAGCGATAAAGAGGGCATGTAGCCGTAATGGCAGCATTAGAACAGCCTGAGGAGAGACACGAGTCTGCCTATAGAGGAGGAAACAAAGGCGCGGACGCACCGGGGTCGGCGTGCGCGTGCAAATATCCAGAGCCCGTCAGCCGGGGGAGAGAAAAATTAAATTAGAGGAAACGCAACGACACACACACACACACACACACACACACACACACACACACACACACACACACACACACACACACACACACACACACACACGGCGTGCGGCTTGACCGACTATCCTTTCCAATCTCATGTCAACGCGCTGCGCATCTCGCCGCTCTGAGTCACGAGAAACGGCGAGTCACAGGTATGCTGCTCGGAGAGCGGCCTACTTTACATGCAAACGACGCGGCAGAGAGGGCAGGGGAAAGAAACGGTGACGGTCAAAACCGCACAAAGAGGTCAGGGTGGAGGTGAGTTGGGGTCGAAGGTCAAAGGGATCCGGAATCGAAGCCCAGCCTGGATGACGACCTCGTACGTAGTTCAAACAAAATACAAAACGTGGTCTAGTAGGTTTTACAACAGGAAAAAAAGATCAAATATTCCCTCTGCGTATTGATTGTGATACTTTTAATACTTTTAGTTCTCGTATTTTTTTTTTTTATGCAACAGAGACGTGTGTCAAAATATCGACTAAACACCAGTTAAATTTAGTCTTAGACGCACAGAAGGTTTTAGTTTTTTGCCATTCTGCTGTTCTTGGTGCAACACTAGGAGTAAATGAAACTGGTTAACTGGTTGGCTGTTTCCTCCGGTAACTAGCCTGCAGTCTGCTGCTTTACCAACATGTTGTTTGAGAACATTTGTTTTAAAACAGCGTTATCACAACTGCATGCGTGGACGGCTTCCATGTCAGGACTGTCAATGTTTGTCGTCACTGGGAATGTTTCCAAACAGCCAAATGCACGTTTCATCCAGCTGAACGGCAGCAAGGAAAGTACGGGAAATAACGGCTAAAAACAGTTTAAGCTGAAGTAAGATGGGTAACAAAGAGAAACAAGGAAAAAAGAAAACAACAAATGATCAAAACTACAAATCCAGCAAAAAACAAAAACAAAACCCAAAAAAACCCAAGACTCAGGCAAAAGTAGATCCCATGTTACTAATGTTACCACATTTTCATGGGATTGTTATCGGACAGCTCATTTATTGACCCAGATTTCCTGAAACCGATCGTATCCATACAGGTCTGAACATCAGCCCCCGATCTCTTTTGCTGACTGACAGACTGGCCCACCGGGTCGCCTGGGTGACAATAGTCGCCCCACTGTTACCAACTCTGTCACTTTATTTACCGGCTTTGCAGACCAAATGTTAGCACTGGTCAAAATTATACAGCAATGGGCATGTGATGCTTTTTAAAAATGGGTGATCGGCCAGAAAACTGCAATCGGTGCTTCCCTAGATTGGACTCTATGAATGAAGATTTAAGAATAGTGAAAACTTTTGAAGATATTGGTAGACTTTGATTCCAGAGCTTAATGTGCATTTCTATTTTAAATTAGGACGTTGATTATCTAGTGCACCTGTATTTCTTGTTAGCTGAATGTCCTTCATCTACTCCAACACTCTAACATGAGTGCAGCACAATAATAATAATTTGACCAAATCCCCCTTTCCCCCCTATTGCCCACCCCCTTTACAAAGTTTCTGGAAGCGGCCCTGGCATGCACGAGACTAAAACTGTTTTAAACATGCGAACATCAGCCCCTCATCTGTTGCCCCTTAACGAGAAGGGGACGCGTGGTGTGGAGGGCGCCTGACCCCTCCGTCCCTTCCTTTACCTTCCTCAGCAGCTTCAGCACGTCGGTCGCCTGCTCGATCCTGCGCTCGCGCAGCAGCTTCTGGATCTCCTTGATCCACGCCACCCTCCTCATGTAGGGGCTGTGGTTGGCCCTGCGCAGCATCCCGGGCAGCTTGTCCGACTTCAGCATCAGCGCAAACAGAAAGTCCCCGCCGCCCCGGCCGCCCCTGTCCGCCTCCCCGGCGCCGTCCTGCAGCCGGCGCCGCTTCTTGGAGAAATTCTCGTCGTCCAGGCTGCTCTGTCGGCTCAGTCTGGAGCCCATGGCGAGGCGCGCGAGGTCGCTGTGCGCGCGCAGGCGGCGTCGCTCTTTCTACGAGGAAGGGATGCGGCTGCGGCGGTGTTACCAGAAGGACAAACACATGACACGGCCCCGGTTCCGACGCTCCTCGCTTTTGTCCCGGTAAACTCGCAGAGCTTCGGCAAAACCAGATAAACACAGAGCGGCGTTTCACGCGTCCGGCCCAGAGATGCTCGCTCGGCTACGTGCGGTACGTGTGGCGCCTGGGATGATGAGGAGCTCCGACTGCTTCATCCTCCGCTGCTGTTTGGGTTCGTGTAACGTGGGACGTCTGACCAATCAGAGCGCGAGCAGCCCCGCCGAGCATCTCTTTGAAGTACGACTGACAAACGCGAGAAACGCGACAGTCAACAACGAGCAAAAGTTGTTTTTGAGATGTACAAGGTTTTTTTTTTTTTAACATGTTGGCAGCAGAATTTGGATACACTGAGAAAAGGAAAAAATAAACAATGACGTTCAATAAATAAAAAAACATTTTTGAAGAAATATTGTTGGTTCCTCTCATTTTGTGCGGACAACCCAAAATGTATGGAGCTAAATTGGTAATATAGTTTGTTCAAAAGTGGAAAAAATAAATAATTAAAAGAAAATCTTAAGAGAGGAAAAAAATAAACAAATAATAATAATAATAATAATAATAATAATAATAATAATAATAATAATAACAATAATAATAAAACACTGAATCTGAAAAGTAATTTTAAACATTTTGTTTCAAATTTTTATTTTCAGTTTCAAAATAATTTTTCTGTTTCATTGTTTTTTTTTCTTTTGAACAAACTTTATTGCCCCAATTTAGCTCCTTATGAACTCTATTATTGCTGCTGCTGCATAAACACTTTGGGCTTTTAAACTGATCACAGATCCGTCCTTCGCAGTAACTGGGGTTTTAAAAACCAACAATTTTATTTTGGAAAATATCTGAGCTTTATTTATTTACTTTTTTTTTTTTTTTTTTATTAAATTAACAATCCTTTTTTTTATTTGTTTTTTTTTAAAATTTTTTTTTTTTATATTGAAAAGTATTTGTAAACTTTATTTTAAAAGCCCCAAATAATTCTTTGTTGAAGTTAATTGAGCTCTATTAAACTGACACTGGTAGCAATATATTTCCTATATTCATGCTCTTTTCACACAACAGCAGCAGCTTTGGTTTCAGACCTTTGATTGTTTCCTTAGTTGCAGTGACGCCTTTAAAACAGGAGGACTCTTATTTTGAAGAAAATCTGTGAGCTTGGAAAGCTCAGTTTTAACTTCTCCTGTCAGGGACACACCTGGCACATTTCTGGTCATCGCTGTGTATCCTCATTTTTAAAAATTTGTTTTATTTATTTTTTCCGGCAGCAGGTTAAAGAGGTGTAGCGCATCATCTCACTTTCTGTTAAAGTAAACTAATAAAAAGGAGAGAAAAGACTTCTTTCCACCTTCAGCTCAGACGTTACAGCTAAAAGTGAGAATATCCTCTGGTGGACTTTCTACAAACATCCTTTTTATTTTCTAAAGGTGTGGTTGCTATGGTGATTCCATTCTTTTTCTCAAAAGCAGGTTTAAAATCACACAGAATATAAAGATCTGCACCAACAGCTGCTGCTAACTGGAGACGGTTTCGAGAAAATTTTCAAAACCATTGAATGCCAGAAAAATCTGGTGCTTATTTATTGTGTGTGTGTGTGTGTGTGTGTGTGTTTCTTATACAACTACTATAGTCGCAACTTGTTCAGACTTTTCCATTTTCATCTCGGATGAATAACAGACATGACACCTGTGTGTGGCCGCCGGGCCTCCCCCTCGATGGTGTCGCCCATCCGGCCTCCAGAAGGGCTAAAAGCACATATTATTACCAGCCGTTGAAACAAGCTCTGCGCTCTCCAACCGACCATTAGATAAGTAGGGATTTCTCTTTAGGGCAGTCCGGTTGTCACTTTGCTTTTATACAAGCTGTCAGATCCAGTTTGCTTCTGTCAGTGCTCTTTCTTTGAGGAACTTCCCTGGCCCAGTTTTTCGCAGTCACTCTGTGGATCAGTATCTGTTTCCATGGGCCCACTCTGAGAGGGGGAGTGGTGCCCCAGGGGGGGCTTCAAACTACAAAGTAGACAGCTATCAGTGATTTCTCCCGCCTCTCCAGCCTGGTTCTATTTGTAGCTCCAATCCTTGTGGCTTAAAGCACTTTGATCCTGATTTGACCTTATTCTCTTCTATGATTCCAGCTCACCGTTTTTGGTGATCTGCTCTCCAACACCCGTTTCTCCTCCCCAAACAAGCTGTATTTCTACAATGGCGTCTTTTCTATAATGCTACTTCTTACCACCAACAGATCTACATTTCTGCAATATTTATCAGATGTTCCTGTTCTTTCTCTTCATGCATAATCATTGCTTTTTCTCATGAGATTCGGGTTTTGCTTTCCTAATAAACCAGTCCAGACTTGGATCCACAGGATGTGAGTGTCAAAAACGATTTTAATCACAACGCAATCAGTAAAAACTCTTGGTAACCTTTTTCTTTCTCTTGTTTTTCAGGGGAAAGCCCTCTAGTGGCGGAATGAAGTATTACAAAAACAATCATTTTGTTGACGAAGTCTTGAGAAACTGGTTTTCCTTCTGTCTACAACTAGAGAATATCTCTCCTTGTGCAAAAATACTTGGATAATTCACATTATAGTGAAATTGCAAGATCTGTAATGTAAACATTATCTAGTTCAAAACATAAAGGCAGCAACATCTTAATGATATTAATATGATGCATTGATTACTGTGCTGATAGTCCATTTGCAGTTTCTATTTATGGTTGATTGCTAATTTAGCAATGTAGCTAGGCAGACAGCTACATTAACACAATTTAATGAAAAAAAATTAAAATCATTTTTCAAGTGAGAAATTACACATTTGCCAATCAAAAAGCTGAAATGAGCTGGTTATTTTAGTTGAGCTATCTGCTGATATTTGCATAACTTCTGTCAGAGTGACGGTTTTGGAAAAGACCTGAATTTATCTTGCAAGTGAACAGAACATGAGCCTTCATTCAGCCTGCTGACTGGCAGTGATCAGCAGCTGGCAGGAAAAGGAGAGCGCTGTGTCATTCTGCTCAGTCCCAACACTTTATCATTTCTGATAAGAACAGGAGCAAGAACATATCAACAATTTTTAAACAGAGCTTTAGAAGCCTTCCTCACTGCGTGGCCTGAGACTGGGAACCCTAATGCGTATTCTCCAACACATTTACACAAAATCAATACCTGACAAATGTTTTTAATCAGACAAGTCCATCTGAAAATCCTAATTGCACAGCATTTGATCAAAAACAGCTTCGAAGCACATTTTCACAACGCGACCTGATGACATCTCCTGAATTGTATCTGTTAGAGTTGAACATAAATCTCGCACCGCTGCAGAAACGACACACGTTTCTTTCAGTAGAGACGTCTTTGTGTGCGCTGGCTGACATGTGGCCCCGTTTTCAGCGGTTCTCCTTCGGCTTCAGTATCTAAACCCATTAGGGTGTCGGGTGGAAAACATGAGCATGCGGTAATGACATTTCGAAAGGACAACAGAAGAAATCAGGTTTGTGAAGAGAGCACACAGCTCATGCAGAATAACAGGACAACTGGAGGCAGCCAAGCATTCATGTCTCAGTTGCTTATATGGATTTGGATGCTGATAATGAGCACGATGACCTCAATTTGACTCTTTTGTGTTCTGCACACTCAGCCCTGGTCAACATATCACAGTAAAGCAATATCACAAAAAAAAAATACAATATTTTAGTAAGTCAGATCTGTGCTACCAGATTCAACATCTCTGAGTCTGGAGAGGCTTGCAGACTCAGAGACTGGGATTCCAGTAAAACATGGTTTGAAGCTTTTGTCCACAAACGGAGAGAACCTACAATGTAAGTTGGCCTACCTAAACTATTCCAGGAGCATATCGAAAACTACTCGAGGAAGAAACCTAGAACAACATCTAAAACACTGCAGGGCTCATCTGCCACGGACAAGGCCAGTGTTCATGACTTCATGACTCAGCAATAACAAAAAAAACAAAAAAAAAAACACCTTTCTAGGGTTCAATTCAGCTCATTTGCTGTAACTGATGGATGCATGGCCGACGCTTTTATGACCTGTAGCTCATGAATGTGTGGGTTAACTAGCAGTGAATCCACCACTGAATGGTTCCGACACCAAACAAAGGTTTTGGGGTGGCCTATTCAAAGTCGGAAGCATGAATCTGATTGAGATGTGGTAGCGTGATGTTAAACTGGCTGTTCGTTCTCAAAAACAAGCCAGAGTTGCTGTACTAAAGCAATTTTGCATTCACACTTCCTCCACAGCAAGGTGAAAGACTCACTTATTGGTTTTACTCTGATGCCTGATGGGAGTTTTTAGCCTTCGGGGACAATCTGTTATTAACTGCAGGAGGCGTTTGCTTCCTCGCACAAGTCGTGGTTGATTCGGGCAGCTTTTTAAATGAAATAAATCCTCATTTGAAACCCGCATTCAGTGTTTTACTCTGGTTCTCTTTGTCTAGTTTAATGATATGAAACATTTAAGACGAAAAAAAAAAAAGTAACAATAGAAGAAACCTGTAGCACCTGCTTCACGGCTATATCTGTACATATGTTGCCGTCTACATCCTGATGTGATAATGCGGTTTCAAAACCCAGCCGCTCATCACATAAAACACAGGCGACATAACAACAGAGATCCTGTCATTAGCAGCCCAGCAGCTGACCGTGAAAACACGTGACATCATCACCTCCTTCCTCCGCGCCCCAGCTGTTCGTGTTGCTGCGGCCGGCTCGTGATTAGATTTTGCTGCCGCACGTACAGGAACAGAAGATCCACATTTTTGCTGCTGTTGTTGTGCAAAAACAAACCGGGGCAAATCAAGAGAGACAGAGAGAGAGGGAGCGCATCCTTCCCAGTTAATCCACAAGAAAACCTCCAGCTGTCAGAGTCTAGATGGGGGATAAAAACATGTAGATGTTCAATCATCCAGAGACAATCACGTGCGAGAATACTTAAGGAAAGCTTCTGTGGCCTGCTGCAGCAGCGCACAGTCATATGATTGTCCTCTTTTGTAATAATTCAGCTGTGACTGCTGACTAAACATCGCTGCTTCGGGCGGCTTTGAGCCCGGAAGACGCAGAACAAGATGGAAGTGATTCGATTTAGAGGCTATCCGCAGCAGGACAGGAGCGAGTAATGCAGGCCAGCAGCAGGGCCTGCACCTGGAACAGCTGATGGGAAACGGGGTGTGGTGACGGTATTCACATCCCGTGTTGTTTTACATTTAGTCAAGCCTTAAACTCTATGATTCCTCAGCACAGGGCTGAAAAGTGCTTATGTGAGGCCTGGGAGAACGAGGACGCAGGATTCCCCCAAAAATCTTCACAAATAAAAGCTTGGGAAGTATTTTTATTAATCCCCCTTGAGTCAGTAATAGGTAGTACTATGCTATTGGTTTTCAATTGGATTTAGTTCTGGACTTTGACTGGGCCCTGGCTGTATTTTTGGTTTCATGAACCTTCACCCCTGTCTTGTATATTTCGAGACCTTCTGGCAAGTTTTCTTCCAGGTTTATCTTCCCACCAACTCTGGGCAGGTTAAAAAAAAAGGGACTTTATAATCGGGGATGGTACATTTAGAGACGTGTAGTGTCAGCTTTCTGGAACACATCGTTTTACATTTAGACCAAAATGTTCAGTTTTCCTCTCTTCAGAGCTTCTTCTTCTTCTTCTTACATCGCAAACTGAAAGCAGGACTTCTTCAGGTTTTCTTCCCAAAAAATTCCAGAAAGGGTTCATTGGAGGAGAGTGTGAATAATAGTTGTCTTGACAAGACAACTTCTCTCAACTGTGAGAATTCAGATTTTTGTAAAAATAAATAACAGAAACACACGAGCTAACAAGCTATTTCAGCGTTGATCTGCGACATAAAAAAAGAACGTGGAGAGAGTCAGGACTTTAAATAGATCACTCTCACCTTCTCGTTGGCAGGCCGTGGCAGACTGACAGCAAAGTGAAATGGAAGGTTATGGATGATTTAGGGGACAAAGCATCCTCATTTCTTTAGAGTTCAACTCTAAAGAAATGAGAGGAAGGCATCCATCACTTGGGAAACTCGCGTCATTATCTGAGAAATGATGGATTAAACAGTAACTGCCTCTGATTTTTGTGAAGATTTGATTCAGCAGTTCATCCTTTGGAGCCCATCTTCAATTGCAGGGTCGTGTCAAGACAGAGGAAAGTTGCAATAGCTGTTATTTTCCCGTATTTCGTTATCCGTGATCTTCTCTCTTGAAGCACCCAGCGGGAACGCAGCACATGTTTGATAATCACAGTATGACAGTGAGCTAACACCTGAAAAACATGGATGACACACCCAGTGGCTTAAGCCAGTCGTCTTTAACACCTTACCATTACAGCCGATGCTCATTCAGGCTCTGGTCGGCTCTTCAGCTTGATGTTTTTTTCCTTTTCATCAGCTTGTGAAACATCACAGCGCATCAAAGGTGACCAAACTTAAAAAGTTATGGGGGGGGAAAAAGAGTCTGTGGGTGAAACTTGAGCTGCAGGTCTGATGAAGGCGGTTTGATGATTTTCTCGAACAGGAAAATGGTCGGGAAGTCCCTGATAGCTGGTGTGGTGGTCCTTCTGGTGGCCACCGTGAGCCTGTTCTTGGGCGTCTTCATGGGCTTAGGGAGGAAAAACGCGCCTCCCCCCTCAGACTACTTCTACTCAAAGGCCGCCGTGGCTGCTGATGCAGGAAAGTGCTCAGAAGTGGGGAGGTAAGAGCAAAGCATATGTTGAGCTACGTGTGTGTGTGTGTGTGTGTGTGTGTGTGTGTGTGTGTGTGTGTGTGTGTGTGTGTGTGTGTGTGTGTGTGTGTGTGTGTGTGTGCTGCATGTGCGTGTGTGTGCTTCTCATCCGGTAAGTGCATTCTTGTGTTTCCAGGGACATTTTGAAGAGAAATGGCTCAGCTGTGGATGCTTCCATCGCCGCCCTGCTATGTGTCGGCCTTTTGAACGCCCACAGCATGGGCATCGGGGGAGGGCTCTACTTTATAATATATAATGCTTCCACAGGTGAGTGCGTACCGCAGGTCGAGAGGTCACAACTGAAGAAAAAGTACGGGCACTTTCCCCATCACTCCTCGCTCTCTGCCGAACAGGGATGGTGGAAACGATAGACGCGAGGGAGACGGCGCCCATGAACGCCACTGAAGACATGTTTGGCAACAACACTAAGCTCTCTCGCACAGGTACCGACTAGCTGTGTGCTCGCAGAGTGTTTTCCAGCAACAGATTGCATTTTTGCTTCTGTCTATCCTCTTTAATCTCGAACAGCAAGGGAAGGATTTAGCGCGAGACATACTCTAGTCTGAAAGTTGTCCACCCAGCTTCTGAGGAGTACTCTGTCTTCTGCAACACTCCCTTCACATCGGCTGCTCTATTTATGATAGGATCATTCAAATAAAGCAGCAGAAGGTGTTAAATACAGATAAGCAACAATGCCTTGTGTGCTTTCACTTTAATCAGGAATGTTTGATAAAGGCGCGACTTGTTTTTGCACGACAGGCGGATTATCCATAGCGATCCCAGGAGAGATCCGAGGTTACGAGATGGCACACAGACGGCATGGCAGGCTTCCCTGGAAGGAGCTGTTTGAGCCCAGCATCGCTCTGGCTCGTGACGGTTTCCCCATCGGGAAGGCTCTGGCTCACGCCATCTTTAAGAGCAAAGAATCCATTCAAGGAGACGCCAACATGTGGTGAGGGGGAACAGAGAGAGTTGGCTTTCACAAAGTCTTCGTAAAAAAACAAAGCAAAAAGAAGAAACTGCTGATTAGCTTTAAACATTGGTTCAAAACCCCAGTTAGAGAAGATAGTAGAAGGAGCCTCATCCTTGTTCACCGACCGCAAATTTGAATTAGGCAACAATCTGGTCAGAACTTTTTCTAACGGGAAAAATAAGATGGCAAAATTATTTTGCATGCCGTAAACGTCAGTGGGTTCGTTGTTTTACTTTAATTAAAACCAGAGAGTACGTTTGAACATTGAAAACAGATAGCAATTGATAGCTTAATGGGACAAATGCATGGTGTGAAGTAAAGTTTTCAACCCAACTCGCTGCCCTTAACATCTTTAAACAGCATCGTTTTCTCATCTTGCCATTACTTGTTTCATTGTGTCAAGCAGTTTCAGGTTTTGTTCAACATGGCGGCCGGTCAGTAACGACGAGGCTCCTTCTTTTCTCTACTGAGGCTTTGTGGGCTCAGGGTTCCACATTTTCAGCCTTGCTGTCTTTCATTTTCTCTGTCTTCAGACACTTGTAACATCTTTATTATGTTGTTTTCTTTTTTTTTTTCTTTTTGTTATTTTCACAGTGAGGTGTTCTGTGATTCTGAAAAGAGAATCCTGAAAGAAAATGATATCGTCAAATTCCCAAAGCTGGCAGAGACGTATCAGAGGATAGCGGACGAGGGGCCTGATGTGTTTTACAACGGGACCATGGCACAGAGCATCGTCGAGGACATCCAGGCGGCAGGTGCAGTGCTCAGTGTGTTTACTTTAAAAGCGAAAGAAAGTGGAAATAAATCAAAATAGAGGAGCCCTGATGAGGTTGCACAAAGTCTTAAAAATAGCCCTCTTGCTTGAGCAGAATTAATTACAAGTAGGCGGCAGTTTCATTTTGTCATCAGGGCAGCACTGTCTTGTCCTATAAGATTTCACAAAGTTGGTGCACACAGAGAGAGCCATCGTTCATTTTATCATAAACATTGTCCGGCGGTCTAACTTCTCTCTTAAATTTTCCTCTGCAAGTTTTCTTAAGGCATCTGGTGTGAGATTAAGACAGCAGCAGATGGTGGCCGATTTTATGTCCGTCGAACCATTTCTTTGTTGATTTGGTCATGTGTTAGTACACTTGCCAATTTTTTAAAGTAAAAGTACTTTAATCTTCAGCATTATTCAAGCAAACAATTTGCACAACACAGACATCAAGAAGTAGAGTTAAAACAAACAACGTGAAGTGCGTTCTCAGCGGTTTCATCCGTGTTCCAGGTGGCATCATCACGCTCGACGACTTGCTGGAGTACCAGCCTGTGCTGAACGAGAACCCTCTGAAGCTGAACGTTGGGGAATACACCATCCACGTTCCAGACGCCCCCTCCAGCGGGCCCGTGCTGGCGCTCATTCTCAACATAGTGGAGGGTGAGCAGGCCGGCCGAGCGCTTGGGCAGCCACGCGGAAGAAAGGATGTCAGGTTTCCCCAGGTCGTCCCGGGAATGTTTCCCCGCCTGCCGTGGAGGCAGAAAACACTTGCGCTTGCCAGACAGAAATGCACCCTCACAGCTCCATCTGCTGTAGCAGGGAAGCTGCGTTCCCAACAGCAAGGGGATAACCTTGCAGCATTAATGTTGCACAATGGGAAACTAGGACATACCTATAGATTTGCAACCATCGCAAGTTATGAAACAATTTAAGTAAAATGTGAATATTTAATGATGTTCATATAGAATAAAAAGCTGGGATAGCACAAAAAAAAATCTGTTTGTTGTTATGAAATGTTCACAAGTTGATAACTAGTCTGATTTCATACTTATCCCTCAAAATGAAAGTGATTCAATCTGCTTTAGAAAATCTAATCATTTTACTCGTAAACTTAAAATACATTTTCCAGTGAAGGAAAAGGTGAGGACGCCTCTACCTCCCAATAACTAGTGTAGCCATCTACCAGTCTTTGACTTTGGAGTTTGTCCCAGGCCTCACTCTGAGCTGAGAGACGTTTGAGGGGTTCAAACTTTGACTAGACAGACAAGTTTCAAATTCTTTGTTTTCATCCTATTCTAGGCAGGTTTTTGGCACATCGCCAAACCAAGACACTTCAAAATAAGTGTTAGGTTCTTTCTTGTCCTGCAATGTTGGATTTAGTTTATACCAAACATGTAATCTGTTCTGGTGTCCGTCTATTTTTTTTTTAAACTCATTTGTCCAAGAAAAAAACAATTAAAAAAAAAAAGAGTCCCAGTCCTAGTTGTTGTTTTTTCTCCCATAAAACGTAAACATCTAAAGTTTCTATTTTGATCAAACTGACACCCACTTGCATATGAAAGAGAGTCATCTGTAGATTGTATAATAACATTTTAGGATTTTTTTAGACTTCCTTTAGCATCTCTTGGTCTGGTTTTGTAGTGAAGTTTCTTGGGCGACCAGAACTCAAGGATTTCTGACCATTTAAGCTCATCTAGAGCAGCAATCCTCTGCTCATGTGTACCTGATGTGATATTAACGTCAGGATTAATCTCTTGGTGTCCTATTTGAACAAATGTAATTCGGGCTTCGCAAAATAAAGTTCTAAAATCTCTTTTCTTCAGTTTGTCTGGCAATGACTGGATTTGTCAGCATCGTCAAAACTGATCAAACGGTCATCTGTGTCAAAACATGCTAGAAAATATGTGGTTTCTATGTATACATTGAATTTTCACGCAACTGCATGTTTCTGTTTTTGCAGGGTATAACTTCACGGACACAAGTGTCTCAACAGCCGAGAAGAAAACTCTGACCTACCATCGCATCGTCGAGGCTTTTCGCTTCGCCTACGCCAAGAGAAGCAGGCTGGGCGACCCCCGGTACCTCAACATCACTGATGTGAGCTCGCCCAATTCGTGCTTTTCAATCACGCCTTTCCCCTTTAACGGGGACATCTGCGGCCACAGCTGTTTGAGAGCCTCTCATCGTCACTTGCGTTTGTTTTCTTCTCGAACACTGATCTGTTTTTCTTCTTTCTCTCGCCACCGTCTCAGCTGATCCACAACATGACCTCAGACTACTTTGCTGACGGCATACGGAGTAAAATCACGGATGACACAACCCACCCAGATAACTACTATGAGCCAGAGTATTTTGTTCCAGAAAACCACGGCACAGCTCACCTGTCTGTCATAGCCGAGGACGGAAGCGCCGTCGCTGCCACCAGCACCATTAATCTATAGTGAGAGTCCTAAATGTTCCAACTTGTCAAGACACTTGATTTAGGTAGACAGACAAACAAAACCTCTCTAAGAGTCGCTTTTGCTCCGCAGCTTTGGGTCTAAAGTCATGTCTCGGTCCACGGGAATCATTTTCAACGACGAAATGGACGACTTCAGCTCTCCGTACATGACCAATGGGTTCGGGATCCCGCCGTCACCCAACAACTTCATACAGCCAGGTTTGACCAAACCAACCAATCACGTCAAAAAGTCTGGTCTGAATTTGTATACGGTCCTCTCTACCCTTAAATCAAATCCAGTGAAAACAAAAAGTCGCCTGATCTCAAGTGGAGTCCACCTGAGTGAAACGTAAATTCACTGTAAACACAGCGGTTCTGTGAAGTCGATAAGAGTCAAGAGAGTCACATCGACTCAGAAACACAGCAGCAGGTCAGGGATGAACTTGTGCAGGACTCGAATGCACAGTTTGATGACAAAACAATTTTCCAGACATCCGGAGTGTTACGGTCCAACCAGTAAGGCACAAGGACACACAAAAAAATAGATATTTTCTATTATTTCTCAAAAAAATTCTTCACAAAAGACAGTCAACAACAAACCTAAAACATATATCAAAATGGGCCCAAAAGAAATCATCAACTGAGGCACACCTGACTCAGGATAACAAACCAAAACTGACCTCACAATGAACTCAGGGGAATTTATACACAAGGGCGAGTCGACACCAATGAGGAGGGGTGGGAGAGAAGACAAAGACAAACGATGCATAAACATAAACAGCTAATTCAAACCAACACATTTTGACTACAACTCAACTGTAAAAAACGTAACAACATAACACCAGAAATATTTTAGCAGCTGTGCTATTCGCAGAGAGAGGCGGGTTCTTCAACATCAAGTCCCCGCTTCCAGCAGCCTGATGGATTGTTCCACTTCCTGGTTTGCCTTACAACCAGGCCTTCAAACTCAGCGAAACAAATTCAAACAAACATAAGGTGTTTACTAAATGTGTAAACAATTTCATGCAATAATATTTAAATAAGTACTGACACTGTTGAAACCTCTACACTGAGACAGACACTGTCTGACCTGCAGTTGGACACTCTGGGTATTTGGACAAAATCCAAAAAATATACATAAATGCTTGTCATTGTAAAATGACCAAAAACGCCAGTTTTGCAAGGCACTATAGAACCACGTTCTGTTTCTATGTTGTAGGTAAAAGACCTCTGTCCTCAATGTGTCCAACAATCATCTTTGACAAAGACAACAGAGTGAAGATGGTGGTCGGAGCATCCGGAGGCACAAAAATCACCACGGCGACCGCTCTGGTGAGTACGGCTCGGCCGCTCTCGTCTCCTGTGGATTCCCACTCTGCGTCCTGCAAAACTTACGTAACGTGTCGTGGCGGCAACAGGTTATCCTCAACTCCCTTTTCTTCAACTATGACCTAAAGAAAGCCGTGATGGAGCCGCGAGTTCACAATCAGCTCAACCCCAACATGACGGTGGTGGAGCAGGGCTTCGAAAAGGTGAGCCAGGCATGGACGCAGCGAGCGAAACGGCAGGAAAGAGAGGAAGAGTTAGCAGTGATGATACAAGGTCAAACAAGTGACCTTTCGGTAACTCCTATAAGGTGAATCTGAAACTGGTGCTAGTTTGCGCTAAAACTGTTGCAAAACGTCAAAGCAAGTTTTGAAAAGCTTTTAAAAAGGCAGAGGCCTTAAAGAACTTTCTGAATGAAACTTTATTCGGTGCATTTCTGCAGCGCGACATAAAGTATCACATATTATATTTAAGCAATTTTACATGGTAAGACTGATACTTTAGCTGAAGACTCCCTCTTGAAATCTGAACTCCACTCTACCTCAAGAAAGATTTTGGTTGGATTTGCTCTCAACCGATTTTATTTTTTGTACTTTTGTTTTTATATAGTTTCGGTTTATCAACTTATTATGCTAAGGTATTTTGTAGATACCTATAAACTTTATCCAAATTTTGTTTTAGGATTTAACAAAATAGTTTGAAGGTAAAAACACCTTCAAACTGTTTTATTTAATTTAGATGAAATATCAAAATTAAATAAAAAGTATCAGTATCGGCGATACTTGCCCTCGTTTTTACTTGATATCAGATCGATATCAAAACATGCAGCATCGTATACCTCCCATCTACAGCAAATATTCAAACAATATGTATTGTGTTCGCATTTTTTCAAAGAACTTATTGTTTTCACTAATCTTATGAATTCATTACTGGGTGTCTGTGCAGAGCGTCCTGGAGGGGCTGGAACAGAAGAACCATGTGACCCAAACACTGAGGACTCCGGACTCCGTGGTCCAGGCCGTCGTTCGGCAGGGAGAGCGTCTCTGCGCCGAGTCTGACCCTCGGAAAGGAGGCTATCCGGCCGGATACTGAGCCGGTCCGGTTTCCACAGAGACTCTGACAGAACCAGAAAACTTAGGGAAACTGCACCGAGGAATGAAGCTATGTTTACACTAGAGACGCCGCTCCTCTGCTGCCGAAACATGGGAACTGACTCAATCTTAAGACCCGTTTTTCAGCAAAACTTCTCCTTATATAAATTATTTTTGTGTGTGTTTGAAAGTAAAGTAAGACGTCGTGGCTGGTTTAACTCTCGGATGCTGGTCAGAAAAATAAACTGTAGGGATTTAAGCAGAAGCCAAAGGTTCCAGCCGGATCTATTCACTTCTGAAACAACACGGCTGCATTTTCAACGGACGCCTGATGACGCCATGTCAACTGTGGGCAAGTTGCCAATGCGGCGTTTTAACCCGTTTTGTAATATAATGATAAAAAGTAATTATACTGTAACTGCCTGGGAAGGAGAACTACAGGTCTGATAAGTTCAGAGCGAGGATTTCTTAGCCTCAAACCAAAGCTCAACTTGTTTCCTACTCGACAGTGAAGCTGTTATTTCTTCATGTTTAATATCGTAGAGGTTAAGTGAATGTATAGCATCTTCCGAAATAAGAAAACATTTGCAGATATATTTTTCTAAACATGCATTGTTCCTATGCTATGTTTTGTTGCCATGCTTGTTATTAAAACACTGAGAAACAGAAATATGTGTCTCATAAGAGAACTGAAGGAAAACGGAGCCTGAAGGCATCACCGCCGCCACCATGGGACAGAGAGCAGAGAGGTTTGAGACACGTTAACGGCTCCAAAAACAGGGCCTCCATGACGTTTCCATACAAAACTCTTCAGTTTTTGATGTTTTTATAAACATTTTCCAAATTGGGTTTTATATTGCTTTAAATTACAAGTCAAAATAACACAGTGCTGAAGTTGGCTTCCGATTCGTTGTTGTGGTAAAAGGTTATTTCAAGGTTTGGCACCAGGAAAAGCAGCAAAGTTTCATAAAAAAAAGAAAAGAAAAAAAAAAGACAAAACTGGAATTTCAAATCATTCTTTTCCCTCCTGTACACCTGAAGCACCGGCAGTGAAATACATGTTAAAACATGTAAATCCAGGCGCTGCGAGGCCTGGAGCTTCCTCGTTATGCAACGTTTCCACTGTTAAAGGCAGCTCTATCCTATCTGGGATTTGCATGGTAAACAAGGCTGCAGCAACGTTATACAATTCAACTGTTTATCCATAGGAAGAGAAGCGAAGCAGACATATTTTAGACAATTCAAGAGAACAAATCAGAGCGTTGAGAATGGAGATTAAGAAACTTCAGCTGAAATATCCTTAGCAAAACAGTCAAAGAAAAGATCAATACAGATCCGAGCTGCAGCGTCACATCATGGCTTCCTCCTTCAGCTTCATCGGTATTCTGGAGGCAAAAATAAATCGGCCGGGCCCCTGAAACACATTCGCCCTGCGTCCCTCGTTCTTCAAAACATGGAGGAGGACAGAGCGAGTTCCCGATGAACTTCAAACACCTGCTTCCTCCAGGTAGCGACCCGTCCGGCTGCACGCGATTCGTAACTCAAACCTGAACCGTGCCACACAAATCAAGACGCTCTTTATTCATGACTCCTGTCACCGTTTTCTTAAAATAACACTAACATTTTGTGCTGCGAGTTCCTCGACGACCTCCGGTTCAAATTGAAACGGTTAAGAAATGAGATGTTCACGCCAAACGCACAAAATCTTACACAATATTTTTGGCATAGTTTCAGTCCACAATATCTTCGTACACTTGGAAAAAGGTGAAGCAAACTAGTAACGATTGGCAAGAAGTCGGAGCTTGTTTTAAGTCAACAATTCCCGACTATTGATAAAAATATTTCAACTTGTATTATTTTGCTTATGATGTGGATAAAGTGTCATTAAAAGTGAAATCTGCATGTTAAAATAAAATAGTACTTTTATTTTTTCTTTTACCAATATTTAGGGATTATTGACTGAAAACAAGTTCCTAAACATCATTTGCAAATTATTTATGATATTTATACTAGAAACTAAACATACTTGATGAGACTGTGGTCTTTTTGCTGCGTTTTTGTGCCGAGATAAATCAGGACGGGGCTCCTAGTGGTGAGCGGCGGTGCTGCACACGTCGTGTCGGGAGGTAATGCAACCGGTATGATGATGCTGCGCGGGCAGCGCTCTGTCAGAGCTGCATGAAGACCGGTGGGGCTGGGGACTGCAGCTCCTGGTCCAGCAGCCTGAAGTTCATGGCGCTTTTGTTGCTCTGCGCCGTCTGTCCCAGCGAGCGGAGGAGCTGCGCCTGGAGGTAGCGGACGTCCCGAAGGCGCTCCTTACAGTTCAGCCTGGAGAAATAAGACTCGGCCTCGCTGAGACCGTCAACAGCCAAAGCTGCCGAGTGCTGACCTGCCAGGAGACGAGAAGAAGAAGCAGAAGCAGAGAGTCAGATGATGTAAGATCTTTCACGTGGCTTGAGCAGATTCAGGGGGTTAAAGGTCACCTAGATGGCCCTGTCCTTCTAGCCTGAGGCCAGCAACAGCCATGTGACAGCGCGCTGCCAGCAGCATGGCGCGGCCTTTGTCGATGACAGCTCCGTGGGCGAGGATGGGCTCCATGGCTTCATGGAGAACAGTCAGCGCCTGCCCAGGGATGCCCAGCATCAGCTGCAGGAGAAAGAGACAGAATCACCTGATCTGGTCACGGGATTAGAGGAGTCAGATTATTTCAGTTGTACATTATCTTTAGTCCAACTGGTGCTTTCTTTTGCTTGTTTGGTTTTATTTACTTTTCCAAGTTTATTTTCAGTAAAAGCCCAATCAGGCATCAAGTCTGTAAACTAAATACAGAATGACCAAAAGTCTCCCTATTTATTTTATACATCAACTTGACAAACACTTTTCTGTTCTATATTTCCGAAGCAGATTTATTCTACACGCGCATAAAACTTGTAAACGCGCCGGCGAGTTCTGGAAACATTCGAAAACATTTACTGTGGAACTTAAAATCTTGCAAACCAATCTGCTTCGGTTGTGAGCCAATGCATGGCAGCTTTCGTCCAGCAGTAACACCTCCCACTCTGCGTGGAAGCTGCTGCTGGACGGACACAGCAACAGGCCTTTCTTGTTGTGGCTGACCTGAGTGAAGGCCAGATGAAGGATGGCCTCTGAGGCCAGGGACTGCAGGTGGTGCTGCCTGGCCAGAGCCAAGGCCTGCAGGAGGAGAGGAAGAGCCGTGGAGAAGCTGGACGACTCCCAGTGGAGCTCAGCGGTGGACAGCATCACTCTGGACGGCGCAGGCAGCATGCGGGAGGAAGGCGACGGTTAAAATCCGACTTGCCATACTACGTCTGGTGCTTTTTCTTCTTCACGCAGCAGATCATTACAACGAGACGGTGTGCAAGAACAACATAGGAGCCCAACCTGATGATGATCTCCGTGCACTTGGTCTTCTCACAGTGAACCTGCAGCTGCTGCAGGATGCTGTAGGCCTCGGTGCTGCGGTTCAGGGCCTTCAGAACTTGGGCTTTCCTGCCGATACATAAGCTTTAAACACTGCAGCAAAGATAACAGTCTCTCCAGGACGGTGTAATGTGATAATAACGGCCAACAATTACCAGCTATGTTTCCATAACAAATGTGTGCAAATCTTTACCTATATTCTGTTTATAGCGAAAAAATACAAGGTAGCAATGATACTGTTAAATAAAAATAAGAAATTAAAATCTTGCTTGGATGAAGGTTGTTCATGTGATAAGTCATGGGCAGAAACATGAAATTATGTTCATAATCACATTTCAGTAACAGCGTTAGCCCTCATCGTCTATCATTTGATTTATTTCTAACTGGAGTTTAACCCTTTGTTACCTTGTTGTTTTTTTTTTACATTATTACATTTATTTATTTCCAATTTTTAACATTTGTCCTCATCTGTGCTTTGACCATCACTATGGCCTCGCAATAAAGTTGCAATTGCAGCACATAAAAAAAGACAGGATTTTAAAATAGTTTGTATTTAAAGTGCAAATAAAATATTCAAGCACCTTCATGAAATGCCACCCTTAATGCATCATGTCCCGAAAAATAAGAACGCCATTCAAGTTAACGTAAACTATGCACACAGTATAAGCAAATCTTACAGAAAATCTCAAAAATGATTCTAAGAAAAAAAAATCTCTTGAAAATTGACATTCAAGACACTGTGAGGCAAGAAGTCGACAAGGATTGTTCAAAATTCAGCTGAGTTGCAGTGATTGGTCAGAAACGAAGGAAGTATAAGAACTTGTGAAAATGTGAAGTCCAGGCAAAATTTGCAATTGGTGTGTGTATTTGAAGTAATGGCTCAACACCAGAACCTCCTAGAGGGACTGAAGTAGGTTTTGCGTGTGGTTTGGCATTACCTGTACAGTCCCTCTGTTTTGTTTAAAGCAGACATGGCCTTCACAAGCGGCTCTGCTAAGTGGTACTTCCTGTTGTTCATGTGTCTCTCAAACTGGATTTTCAGATCACAAAGCATCCAGAGCTGAAAATAGGAGGAATACTAAAGTTAAAGGATCTTAGGTTGGACATTTAAACATATAATATGCAAGTACTTGTGGTAAATTAAATTCATATCTGCTCTAATGTATTAGAGCAAAAAGAAAAATACCTTTGAATGTTGCGTGTGAGGAGGAAACTGTTCCTTCAGATGCTGAAAAATCTCAGCAGTTGCACTGTACAACCCCTGCATCAAAACGAGAGACAGGAGACGCAGTCCAGTGTTTACAGTCCAGCCACAAGCTGCAAAGTAAGGCTGCTTAACATCCGCTACCTATCCGCTAGTGAGACGAAAACACAGCTTCCCAGTGAGAGTCGGGACAGAGAGCAGGGGCAGCAGCGTTACCTGTTCGGCGTGCAGCTCGGCCAGGTGGCACAGAGCCACAGCGAACGCCTCCGTGTTGTTCTGATGGACCCCGAAGTTCACCGGTTCCAGGCTGCTCATGTTGAGGAGGAGCTGGGCCTGCTGCAGAGCCATGGTGCTGCGGGACGTAACGGAGGTCACATTAAAGCAGCAGCATGCAGCGCTGATAAACAACATGGTTTTTTTCAAATGTATTTGTTCAAACTGTCGCTGTGTTGTGGCAGTTATCTGTGAAACAGATAATCTGTGAAAATATTGTTTCCCCCATCTGCAGAAATGCACCGCTCCCGATCAGAAACAACCAATCAGAGCCAGGAGGAGGGTTTCAGTGCTGTCAATCACATTTGTGAACATGCTGCACAATGAGTTAATGGCAAAGACACAATTAACTTTTTCTGAAAAACTGCTAATTAGCTTGAACATTCACCACAGATTTCTCTTTATGAACTAGCTGTAGGAGGAGAGTGTGAGCAGCATGTACACAAGGATGATTTACAGTGCTAAAACTCTCCTCCCGGCTCTGATCGACTATTTTTGATCAGGCGGTGTATTTCTGCAGATGGCAGTGGGACCACAGGCAGAAACCATAGGAGGTTTTCCCCCCCCACAAATGATCTGTTTTATATTACACTGTCATGAAATAGTGACAGTTTTAATAAATATGAAAAAATATGCATTTTTCTAAAAGTTTCATTCCACAGCTTTGAAATAATTTATAAGTGTGTTTGCTTTTGAATAGCGTACATTATTTCATCATCGGTGTTTAAAGTCATGGGTGGATGGAAATGTGTTAAAACAAACATCTGTATTGTAAAACGGCTGGGTTTGAACTTTACGGTCATGTAAACATTTGAGCCAGTATGCATCGCGTAGCGAAGAGCCTCACCTCTTGCCGTACATCCTCCATATGGACGTGGTCTGAGCCAGGCTGATCTCGATCAGCTCCGACAGGCTGTGCTTCCAGTGCAGGATCTCCGTGTCCTTCAGCGCGTCCATCAGCTTGTGCGCAGCCTTACCCTGCATCGCCCCCTGCTGGACCAGCGACTGAATGTCCAGAGATCCCAGGTACTGGAGCGGAGAGGGGAACAAGTCGGACATGTTGGCGACAGATGTCGACCTCAGGTGGGGGACGTGACCTGGTCATAAACAACTGGAACCGATTGTTACTCACAATAAATACTTGATACAAAAAAGTCTCAGCTCCAACTTGTACTAATGTGCAAAAGTTAAACATGTAACTGTGCTGAGTATTTTATCAACTGGATGCAACCCTGTTTTATTCCAGTGACATAAATTTATCCTGAGTTCATTCAGGAAACATTTGATTTACTTTTAATTCTACTGACGTCAGAACAAACTCAAATCTCTTTGTGTTTTTTACTTTCATTACGTTTCCTGCATGTTCAGCCTGAAATTCCCATTAAAAAACAGGTAGAGAAATAAAAATGTTTACCATTAAAATGAAGAATAACTAGATTGTTACACAGAGTGTCGGACACTAAAACTGGCTCCGGTCCGGGGGCCCACATCCTTCTAAACCTGCCCTGCTATTTAATCTGAAAGGAATCAATATTTGACGTTTTTTAGCTTTTCTTTTTCTTATTTTTTTACTTTCCTAGATGTAGACCAAGTCTAGTCTCTGAAGGTCAGAGCTTTATCACCATTCCAATAGAAATAAATTAGCCGCTGGAGCTTCTCCAGACATTCATTATACATATAATCAATCTGCTGAATTCAGATAGCCTCATTAATCCAGAAACACTGAAAGCACCACTGATGGAAGCAGACCAAGGAAAACATCTCCATGCTTTTCTTCAGGGGTTTTTAAGGTACACAGAGATATAATGGAGTGACTGAATTCGAGCAATTTTTAGTTCAAACGGTTCAGACTGAAAGTAATACCAAAATTGACCTTTTTTCTGTCCATGTATAAGGGTTTCACTGAAACTGAAGATTTTCTGAGGAGGTGAAAATTACAGGTAAAAGAAACGATAAAGGGTATTCAAGGAAGGACCGAAAATCAATCAACTAATAAATAAACAGTAAGAGTCAGAAAACGTTTCTTTCTGATTTGACTTCAGAAAAAAAAAAAAATAAAAAAAAATAAACTGGGTTCAAAATCATAAAAAAATTAATCTACAGCAGGTAAAACAGCCGACGCCAAACTACCGAGCAGATTCTCCACTGAAAGGTCACGTTGCACTCACCGGCAGGCAGAAATGAGCGGCCATTTTCACCGAGTCCTGAGTCAACACCGTGCTTTCTGATCCCTTCATGTGCTCCAGAGTGTAGAGCCAGCTCTGGGAGAGAAATCTTTATGACGATCAAACCATTCATCACTGTAGAGTCGGAGGATAAAACTGTTTGTTTTACCAGACAATGCTGTAAGCAGACGTGGTCGTTGGACTCCTGGGCAATGCGGATGGCCTCCTGCAGAGCCAAGTCGGCCTGCTGGCTGAAAGAACCAAAACAACAGCAGGAAAACATTTCTTCATTCTGTCCGAACAAACTCGAACTGCGGCCCTCCGGCTCTGCACTCACTAGTGGCCGAAGCGGCAGTGCAGGCTGGCCAGGTTCAGCGCGGCGTAGCGGAGGCTTCGGCCGTAGCCCTCGTCTCCGTTGCTCTTTCCCTCGTTGCTGGACAGGATGAGGCGGTCGAAGTAGTGCAGGAGGCTGTGAGCAGAGAGGAAGATGTCCTGGACTCTCATGCTGTTCAGGTAGTTCAGGTAATGCTGTGGAAGGGAGGAGGAGCAGAGAGCTGCTGTAGGAAGCACACCGTCACTCAGGTAGCATAAAAAAATAACACCTTTTCAAAGTATGCAAGTACAACTCAGATTTATGATAGGCAAGTATTACATTCTCAACAATGAATCAATTCAACTAAACACAAAAATGCTTTATCTCAAAGGGTAATTAAAGGTCATTGTAGCTCCTATTGTCTCATGAAAGAGTCACTATAGACGGTGATGTGGGAAGGAATGATATCAAATTTAATGTCTCAAGACGTTTCTCTTCACTGACAGTTCCTTCAGACTGCATATTAAGCAGTGGCTACATTTAGCTGCAGTTTTTAAGGGAATGTCATCTCATCCCAGAACAGCATGGCCTGCACTGGGAGAAGAGCAAGGTCATCAAAGCTGGTTAATTGGTTGGACAATTTCCTCATGTAGCGAGTTCACAGCTGGCAGCGCTGCTTGCTAAGTTTCTCTTTTAAAATGGCGTGAAACAACGATCAGCCATACGTTTTTAAAGCCGAGCTTCTTCTAAGCGAGGGAAAAGAGTAGCTGTGTTTGTTCAGTCAGCTGATTGGCAGAGCTGCATTACTCTAAGTTCACACTTTCTCCTGTATCTAATTAAAATGGCTTTAATCCGCATGTTGATATTTTTTATAAAACCTTGAGATCCGATGGAAACAGTAACATGCAGTTAAAAGCAGTTAAAAGTTCTGCTGGGCCTCACCGCTTCTGCAAAGTCCGGGTTGAACTTCAGCATGTTGTTGAGCTCCTCCTGCAGCGCTGCCGGCCTCAGGGCTTTGTTCTCGTCGTTCTTCAGAAGGTAAGCCTGCGGAGGGACATTCCCAGAGTCAGAGGGAGCCGCAAAAACACATCCGGGTCCCAGGGATCCCTCCGAGCGAAATGACAAACGATGCTTCGTTTAGACTTCATCCAGACTCACCTGTCTAGCAAGAAAGTATTCGGCCTGTTTTTGAGAGAGGGGGCCCCGGCTCGGCGTGTTGTCACATCTGAAACAGACACACAATCTGATGTCAACTTTTAAAAACGTAAAAGTAGGGCTGAACTGATTAATCGATTATTGAATTAACTGTCAACTAATTCAGTAATCGACTAACTGAAGTATACAGACTGAAAAAAAAAAAGGCCATCTGTGGTTCAAGACTTTATTTTTGGCTTGAAGGTGATCACTAGTGGTTAAAGTCAGACTTCAAAAATGAAAAGCGCGTCCGGCTGAAAAGAACAGCATCACTCACCGAAGTTCGGACTCATGCAGTGGGGTGTCCAGCTCTTCTTTGTCCGCTCTGTCCCCCACGGTGTCCTCTGTGCTGGTGAGGTCCATGTCCGAGTCGTCTGCAGCCAGCGTGGGCACACACACCTGCCCGTCCGTGGGCTTGGCAAAGTGGCTGTGATAATAGTGCTGCAGGGACTTGTACAGCTTGTACACCTGACTGAAAGACAGCTTGTTGTACGCCAGCAGCATGTGCCTCATGAAAAGACCTGCGGAGCAGAGAGATTATTGGGAAACGGAGGATTTCCAGAGAACAACAAGGCACCTGCCATATGAGGTTTTACGTACCTACGACGCTGGTTTTGTAAGCCTCAGAATCGAAAGCGGTGAACGGAGTGGGCAGAGTGGAGAAGAAGTACTCCATGTCTTTCAGCTCTCCGTCTGCCATCTCGCGCAGCCTGTAAGGATTGGAAGAGACAAGCTCAGCGACCTCCTGCAAACACCTTTTCCACACCGCAGAGGATAGAAAAGCTCAATTTTTTTTTTTTTTTTTTTATAAAGTACTGTGGCTTTTACTATGCGTATGCAGGGCTGCAACTAACAATTATTTTAATAATTGATTGATCCGACGATTAATCAGGGAAAAAAATTGACACATTCTTCAGATTTTTTTAATTTATCCACTTAGGATTCTTTTTATACAATGTCAGAAAAGACGGATATATATATATATGTAAACAGTTTTGGCTTAATTATAGCTCTGACTGCATTGTTCTATCAGGAAATTATATTTTTTGAGTCTGTATTCTCAAATTAACAATTAACTAAGTACTAAATTAGGTAATTACTTCTACAATTGATTCATTACAATTAATTATGATTAAGTGATTGCATTTGTAATCAAAGTCTCGTCTTGTGTCGCCCCCTGCTTGTCGAGGGAGTGCATTACAGGTTTTTCTCATTGACTTCAAATAATTCATTAACAAATTGAGTTTTTAGGTATTTTTTTAAGTGCAGGAGTAGGATTTATAACATGCAGGTAGAAAATCATTATCTTCACTATTCAATTTAATTATTTTTTACATTAAAATGGGCAGAATTGGAGGATGTTCTCAAAGTTGAGGGATTTTAAGACAAGAAGCATGAAGGAAGAAATTATATTTTAACAGAACAGTAGAAAACACCACCCAGTGTGTTACATTTAGTATCTTTGATGTTATGGAAAACACTCAGTGAAAAATACTCAATAACATGGCGTGAAAGGCACCAAAGCAGCATAATCTAAAGCCCAGTATCTACTATCCTTGGCCAAAAAATGATTAAAGAAGCAAAAGAAAATAAAAATCATTTTTGACCATGAAATATTTCTCTGTTGAGAAATATTAACATTTACTCCAATTGTTTGCGTAAACCAGGTTAAGAAATTACATATTTTTACCTGTTGGATTACACTGGGAAAAAATATGATTTTAGTTTGAGTTTGGATGCTAAATAACACTTTACATACCACATTTAACCTGTGGTGCATTCACTTCGTGTTGTAAACTCGATGATCTGATCATGATCTTATTCAACAGATACTAGATTATATTCACCAAGAGGTTTTGTGGATATACAGAATTGAATGATAAAAGAACATTTATGTATTTAAACTCCTCCTGCATCATAAAATGAAATAAAAGTGTCCAATAGGGTCATCTTCATTGTTTATATTTACAACTTAGCATAATAACTGAACCTGATTGCACACAGATGCAGCTGCAGAATAGACTCACAGTCCTTATTAGATAATCAAGACCATTCTTAATGTTTCTATAATAGTTTTTATAGCATGTTAAATAGTGACTTTATTTGGATAACCACAGAGTTAGGCAGACCTGCGTTTGACTGCAGAGGCGGTCTGGGGACAACACTCCTCCACAGTCTTCAGGAACTGACCCAGAGTCAGGTCTGGACCCTGGAAACGACATATTTTTTTAAAAAGCATAGTGAGCAATACATACGACACTACGGTACATTCAAGGAAGGTTGGATAGACTAAGCATGAAGAACCGAACCTGTTGGAGCGGCAGGATGAGCTTGTTCAGCCGCCTTCTCTCAGGCAGGGTGATCTTTGAAGAGGTCATCTCATACAGCAGCGCCAGCACGGAGATTTTATACGGACTCACCCAGTCTTTAATGCCGAACACATTGGCGTGGACCACCCCGTTGGTCATCATGGGGTTGAAATACAAACTTTCATGCACGCTCGCCATCCTTAAACGGACCGGGCGCTAAGCTAAAGGCAGCTCGGCGTCCAACATGCAGCGCAGAGGGTAAGCTAGCTCCCTCACCGAGCCCCGCTAGCTTTGGGAAAGTCGTCGGAAAAGAGCAAGAATAACTCTGCATTCATCTTAGAAACATGAAGGTTTTAGCTCAAAACGCGGGTATGTTTTAACCTCGTAACAGAATATGCACCGTCCTCCGAAAATTGACACAAGTTGGCTGTTTTGCTTTCAAACCGCCCTCCTTCTGTCGCCTCAAAGAGACGTCATCAAAACGGCAGCGAGAGATTAGCGCGTCCGCCATATTGTAAGTGGCAAAAACACTTTGGAAATGGCCTCGGGCGAGCCAGGTAATGTGGTTCTCATAAATTATATATATATATATATATATATATATATATATATATATATATATATATATATATATATATATATATATATATATATATACTCTTATTTTATGTAAAGTAATGTGTGTTGACAAATATCAACAAACTCTGCATATAGAATCAATGTGTCTCTTAAACTGACCTATTTAATCTCCAAAGTATCAGAAAGATTTAGCTTTACAAATCTTTAAGACCAGGTTTAACTGTCGTTTAGTTCAGTTCTGCTACTTTGTTTTACTAAAAAATATTAAGCGCAATATTACTACTACTACTACTAGTAGTAGTGGTAATCATCATCTTACAATAAGTACAGTTGTCATATTCTGCCTGTCTACTCACACTTTATTAACATACAGAACATTGTCAGCTATAAATCTTAACTAAACCTTTCCTATTTTGGATTAGGATTACTTTGGTACACTTCAGAATAGATCTAAACTCACAAAAGTAACAAAACATTTTAAAATTAGCTGCTATTACTCTACCATATAACAATTAGAAACAATTTGAGTACTCCTGAATTATATAAAACAGAAAAAGAAATGATATGCTTTAGGAACTCTTTTGACTTTGTCTCAAACTTGCCACTCACAATATGGCACCACCTGGACGCCAATGCGCCTCTTATGCATATGTATATCTTAAGCAGACAGACATCAATAAGAAATAATAACTATTAGACTTGTGAATGCTCTGTTCTGTTTACAGCTCATAAAATTGTACCCTCATCATAATGTTATTCTTTTTCTAAATTTACTTTAGCTGAGCAACTCGGCTTTCATTAGTAGTATACACCGCCCTCTAGTGGTTAAAATAAACACACACCGTTTTGAGATAATTAGAAATTGTAGCCACTGGAGGGCAGTGTGGAGTCAACATAAGATTCCCCTTCAGATCACCTGAAACAGCCCTCAAACAGCGGGGCTTGAATTTTCATCTTCAGAGCTGTACATTTCAACAGACA
The DNA here is from genome assembly GCA_911649635.1 of Poeciliopsis gracilis. Lineage (NCBI taxonomy): Eukaryota > Metazoa > Chordata > Actinopteri > Cyprinodontiformes > Poeciliidae > Poeciliopsis > Poeciliopsis gracilis. The sequence goes on from CAJVRI010001356.1 coordinate 40,541, forward strand.
ACATACTGAATCTTCTATTAATTTCAAGCATAACAAATTCTGCTTCTGTTACCAAGAAACAGTATTTTCTTGGTAGTAGAAGCCAATCTAATTGGAAATAGATGTGATGTTTCTTTGAGTGAATCTAGGTCAAAGGAGACATCTGAAGGTATATAAAATTTTAATTGCATTCTTTATCTTTATGGTGGATCTCCCACTTTGAGGGAAAAAAAGATATTCTCTGCACATATTCATGGGATGCATATTATAGAACATAATTTAGGAAGATGCATGACTTTCACAAAATGAACAGGTTGCACTGACAAACTTTATCTGATCAGGCTTTAAGGTTAAAAAGAAAGAAAAAAATTCGAAATACTCGTGCAGTTGTGTATGACAGACTCTCTGTCTAGCTTGGGCAGATTTAAGTGATTCAACAGAGCCCTGTTTATACCACAGTGTTGATGTTTTCTCATTTGACAGATGGCTTCGGCAGTCCTGGGAACACTGGAGCGGGCTATTGGCTCAATAGCCATGCAGCGGGCTTCTGTGCCTGTTGCTTCACACATGCTCCAACAATATGTTGGTCCTCGAGTACCGCTGGACTTGTCGGTAATTAAAAAAAAAAAAGGACTCAGACTTTCGTCAAGGTAAACGAGAATTTTTAATGCTGCCTTAGTTTTTCTTAAACGTGTGTTTTACGGGCCGAGAACCGTGTCATCAAGCAGATGCGTGTTCGGCCTTGACTGCACATATGTTCCCGTCAGCTGCGTCCCGTGTTCTGCTTTCAGTCATTCTTTATGTTTCATATTGCATCCATTCTCATTTGCATACCGGTTTGTTATTCACTTTCATTATATGTTGAGACTCTCTCTTCCTTTTCCAAAGTCTTACATAAATGCAGAAAAAAAAAAAAAAGATAAATTGACATTCGAGTTAGTTAAGGGGAAGAAAAAAGACCAATAAAAGTGATGTGACTTCACCCAGAAGATGGCACTATTTGATTTCCATGCATTGCAGGCAGGTTCCCGTTGCCCCTCCTGGGGAGGCAGCACTAGGAATCCTCTCATCTCTCTCTGTCACGTTCTTGTTGGTGTGAAGTCAGCAGACAGACAGACAATAATTCCCATCTTAGCTGATATTTTTCAGAAAAGCTTCAATAAATTTGCCACGGATGGCTCTGTCAAGACGTGAGTCATCGTGAGCTAACATTACCAGCTGAATGACTTTGGAGTTTTTTTCGGGGGGATGTTTGATGTTCGGGGAAAGCACAAACCCAATAGCGATTTTTCACATCGACTTTCGCATTAATCTGTCAATCTGTTACTCTGCCTTTAAAAAAAAAAAAAAGAAAAACGTGTCCCGTTTATAATTGTCTTCAATACATCCAAAGCTATACAGTCGTTGTGTCTTCACGACAAAAACAGATGACCCTGTTTTGAGCCTTTACACAGCAACAGCAAGAGTTTCATAGTGATGCTCATTCAAATCTAATGGTGATGAAGATGAATGCAGCCAATGGCTCTGAAATGTGAAGGTCACAAGGGAGTGCTCTGCTGTGCAGTCCCGCTGATGGCCTCCAAAATGGCTCCAACATTCACTCAGAAACCCACATTTCTCAGGAAACAGTCTATAAGTTTGCAGTATATCTCTCCTGTGCTGTTGGACATTTAAATATGTGTACATACACAGTTCTGATGTTCTACCAATACAAAGTGCATTCAGTTTTTATTTGCGTTTCCTGAAGCGCATAAACGGGATGGGGTTTGATGGTTTTCCCACAATTCACACATAATCCTTATTAGTCTAATATATCCATCAGCCGAACCGGAAATTGATCAATCAGGAATTTCCATTTTTTTTTTTTTTGCACTTGAAATTCATTACTTTATTTAGGGTTACTTTTCTATGTTTTGTTCATGAAATGACACATTTTATGAAGATAACATCGGTGGATAAGATCGGCTTCAGACGTACTGTAAGTATCGGCCGATCTCCCAAAATCTGCCAAGCGATGACATTTTGTTGCCAAATTCCCCGTCATGTGTCGGTGCAATGACAATAAAGTAAATATAAATCTGTAAGTGCATGATGAGCTCAGACCTGCGGCTCCACCAGCTGTTTTCTCATTTCTGGGAGGGCATGCCATTAGAAAACATAAAATAAAGCTACAACAAAAACACAATTTTATATGACAAACCCTTTAATAGATTCTAACAGAGGTCCTCTTCAGTCTTTCCGTTGAGTCAGACTGCATGGGGGGAGTTTTTCCTGAATGTTGTCTGTTTCTGGCTTTTAAAAGTCTGGTGGGATATGGATTGCCAAAGATAAACTTATTGCACCCGAGAAATGACAGACCTCTGTGTACGCTGACCCTGAGTCAGCCTCCTGCTGCTTACTTAGGGACTCTAAATGGATTAAGTTGTCAGCTGGACGGCTCATCCGAGATTTTTAATATCCAGGCTGAGGTATATCAAGCAACCGTCTGCCAAGTGGTATCAGAGGGATTTACTTTGGCTTTATTGCTACTTTCTCCCTCCACCTTCCTTATCGGCAGTGAGGTACGGTCGTGCCCTCTGCGATTCCTTCAGGATGTTTCCACTGTACGTCAATAAGACTCTGAGAGGAGAGAATAAAATCCTGAAACTCTCGAGGGGAGGACGATGTGTTTTAATTTCAGCTCATAATTGCAGAAAGTTTAAAAACAAAAAACAAAAAAACAACTGGATTTATCACGTTATAATCCAGTTTTCCGTACGGTAAACCACCATCACCTCCACCGAAGATCCCAACCCAGAACAAATTCTGCAGTCTTACAGAAAGTGACCCAGATACCAAAGCATTTAAGTTTTTCTTTTTCCTTCCTTTTTCTCACCCGGGCTCCTCTCCTCCGGCGGGTTTCTCGAGGTTTGCCCAGGGACGGCTGTGGATTCAACAAACAGACAAACAAACTGTTGGATGTCTGATCTCGTCGCTCGCTCCCGTCTTGGCCGAGCCAAGAAGGCAAACACAAACACAGACGAATCAAGACGGTTTAATGGATTTCCGAAGAGCAACAAAGCTGATCAGAATATTGCTAACCTTATGTGAGAGAACATATTGTACCATAAATGACCCGCACATCTCTATGTAACCACTCGTATCAAACCCGGATTTCCAGATTTCGGGGCGATTCTTCTCTCATTTTGTTCAAGAATCGAAGGAAAGAATTGAAATGTGGGAGCAGTGTGTGTGTGTGTGTGTGTGTGTGTGTGTGTGTGTGTGTGTGTGTGTGTGTGTGTGTGGGGGTGTGTGTGTGTGTGTGTGTGTGTGTGTGTGAGAAACACGTCTGTGTGCGCTTGTGCATTATTGCTTTCGAGCCAAATGTGTTTGGTTTGTTCAGCCTGTTTTGTTTGTGCCTGTTTCTGTATGTGTGTGTGTGTGCGTGTGCGTGTGTGTGTGTGTGGGTGGGTGTGTGTCTGAGCCGCCGCTTACCGCTGAAATATCTTCTTTGTCTTTTGGAAACATAAAAATATAATTAGGCTTCTAATAGCCAATTATTGGTTTCTTTTTTTTTTTTTTTTACACAGTTTTTGTTTTTTTCTTTGGTAAATGAAGAGAAACAGTCCACGCATTCCCAAAACTCTTCATCACCAGAGAGAGGAGAGGAGGATTCCTGCTGGTGAGTAGAAACACATGAATTAATTTGAGGTTTAATGCCCGGAAATCTGCAAATCTGTCTTCCAAAAGTGTTCACACTCCTTGAACTCTATCAAAGCTTGACAGATTTAAACCCACAAATTTCAAGTGTGTGTTTTTCTTTTAGGTGTGACAGATTGACACGGAATAAAAATAATAAATTCGCACCCTGGCAGATTTAGGGTTAAAGTAATGCTTAGATTCAACCAATATTTTTCTTCTCACTGAAGGTCACAGCAACTTTTCTAAGTGAGTCCCAACCTGAATCTGAAAGAGAATCTGTGGAGGAAGCTAAAAATTAGGGTGATGGCAACCAGCAACACTCTTCAGTCAGAGGTCTGAATGGATTTGTTGCAAGACTGACTGCTACAGGAGAGCTACAATTTTGGGGTTAAACAATAATTGTGAAGTGGAAGAAAATAGATTTTCCCCAAAATGTTGAACAAATATATAAATATGTTTTTTTCATTCATAATTCTGACTTAATAGTTTGTAAAAGAGTCTTTTGCCGCAATTACAGCTTTAACTCTTTACCTAGACAGTGACATTTTTGTCTTTTCTTTGCAGAACAGCTGGAACTCAGTTCATTTCAATAGGCTCTGTCTGACATCATCAATTTACAAGTTTTACCACAGATTTCAAAATTTTACTGAGCTTTGACTGGGCCATTTGAGTACATAAGCAGGCTTTTATCTGAACCTGGGGTCTCCAGCCGTTGCCCTTTAACCTTTACACATGTCCCTGCTTCGACACCGACCTCTATAGCAGAACTGTAGATGTAGTTCCACCATTTGAGTCGGGTCAAGGTGGGTCGGGGACACATTTAAAAGTCGCATCGGCACACAAGAACCAGATTTTGAGACGCCTGATTGAAACCTGAGATTCAGTCTGAAGTTGCTTGGAGTCTCGAACAGATTTTCTTTCATTATTCTTCACCTCTCGGCTCCAACAGCTCTGACCCTATCCCCAATGAATAAATGCATCACGATAGCTGCCTTTAATTTATCCATTTTATAAAATATCTCAGGTGTTCAAACAACTTCAAGAATATGTCTTCCAAAAAATAATCCTTTTTTTTTTTTTCCTTGACCAATCAGCAGCTGACACCAAACCGCTTTAGTGTGGAAATTGATTCAAGGAGACGTGTCAGTTTTAACCACACACGCGCAGCAGGCAACCGATCCAGAACCACGTCATTTCAACGAATCCATCGCCGGTTTTGTGCACATTTTCTCTCATGAAACATCTCAAGGATATCTGTTGCTGGCTCCCACGCACAGATCTTCTCTCTCCCTGTCTCACAGAACTCAAGGTAATTCATTTCATACATCACAAAGTCATTTATCACCTTAAAAGAGTGACAGGAACAAGGCGGCAGCAGGAGCAAAGGCTGCGGGATTCTGCTTGAAAAAAGAAAAAGGAAAAAAAAAAAAGCAAAGATTGGTCTGATTAGTTTCCGTCTTGCCGCTTCATACCGGGGCAAGTAAGCAGCAGAGCTGCTTGTTATGCAACGCCCGTCATCCCTGGCGTTGATGAAGCACGTAGGACTGTTTTCAAAGCAACTGTTAAAGATACAGTCTGTCAAAGTTTAACAAGCAGCGTTGTAAAGATGGTGGCTGCCATCTTAAACGCCGTCCACCCACGGCGTGGAATCGGCAGATCTTGTGAGCGTGAGACGTGATTCATCCGTGCTGGCCGAAGGCGCTGACTGCTCTGCAGGGACACCTTGCAGAACAAATAAGCCACCTGCTAATGGTCAGGACCCAAACCCAGAAGGGCTGACACAAGGCTAATCAGTCCGACTCAGAGCGGAGGGCGGGACAACAGGAGAGATATTCTGTGTGATTTAAAAACCTGAAAAATAAATGGCCGCTACAAAGAAAGTAAGATGCCCCACTGTGAGCGTTTGGGCTTTCCACCTTCCCTGCTCGTCCTCCCCAGTCTGTCGGGTGGATTAAATTTAAAGTTCTTGTTTGTTACACTTTGCTTTTGTTTTTTTTTTTTTTTTAAAAAAAAAAAACCTTTTAACTTTCCGCCAAGTCAAGCTATTTCTTTAAAAATTAATGTCCATCCTGACTAAAGGAGATCAGATATGCTGCACTTCAATGACATGTCCTTTATCTTTGAAGGCTGGCTAACAGAAATAGGCCTCAGTGTGACATCATGGTCACATTCAAACACCACCAGAATGGATCTCTAATTAAAAGTTCTCAAACAAACTTAAAAAAAAAAATAAAAAAATCTGTTTCTGTACATTTTTTGAAGTGCCAATAAGTGAAACGATTCTCTTTTTGACATCGATGATGATTTTTCCCCCTCCACTGTATAAATTGCACCAAAATTAGAGGTTTTGTATTTGTAGATGCTTTTACCCAATTTTCAGTGTCAGTCATGCTGCTTTAACAAAAACTCAATTATTGAAGGCTTTAAATTGAAAGGACACGTTATGAATGTTATTAAATGGACAGCGTTATGCATTTTCCAGGCACATAGTGCCTTTTTATAGCAAAATCAAACAACTGTGTCACATTTGGTTGCTATAAAAATGCTGGACATGTCAAACATGACTTAAACAAAATTCGACTTGGCAATTTGACGCCTTGAAATTGGCCCCTGTCTCTTTAAGAAGCTCCTGTTCTTTCCGACACGCTGCCTTCAGCGCGTTGCCTCAACAAAGTCTTTCCATTATGTTTGCGTTTTCAAACATCCTGGAGTGAGAAAATAGTTCGCATGATGAACTCAGCAGATGTGCCGCTCAGTCAGGGTGTTTGCTGCTGCTAGTCTAGAGGAGCTGAGTGAGGAATGGTTGCCATGAGAGATTAAAAAATGTATCAACACGCGTGAAAGAAAGAGAACAACAGTCCAGTAAAACTACTGCATGATGTAAAGCTCAAAAAAGTCAGTTTTACATAACACCGCCCCTTTAAATAACAGTTTCATTTCCAAAATGATGATTTTTTTCTTGTTCAAAAGCATCGAGGCTCTTAGTTAAGAAATGTCTACAACTATTTCCTCCATACGAATGCGCGAGAACGCGTTTCTTTCATCAGAGTATTTTTCTTTCCTTTTTTTTCTTCTTCTGTTCAAAGAAATGCCCCATAAATATAGTTTCTTACCCGAACAGTGTTTCCATTGTCCTTATGTCAAGATGACATACCGTCTCACCTGTCCAATTTCAGCTTGACCCATCAGATATCATTACTAGCGGCCCGACAACCGTGAAAGTGTCAAAGAGTAAATGATGTCGCAGGACGGGCGTCGCTGAAGCTATACATCACAGGATCTCGACCACCTCGCCCTGCGGTAAAACTGCATCATTACACATTACAGTGAAGCAGCAGAAATGCAGGACACCAAGAGGAGCTTGCTGTAAAAGCAAAACGAAATCCACACGAGAGAACGTTTGAAGTACGTTTTTTTTTTAATTGATAAAATAGGAAACCAATTGATATGTAGGTTTTTCTATTTGAATATTTTTATAACATCAGTTTTGTTTCTTTTGTTTTGTTTTTTTTTTTAGAAGGATTGCTCAGTGAAGGGGTTTTATGTAAATTATACATCCACATCTTATTAGGAGCTGTTTATGGTCTTAAATGTCACCGGCTCGCCGGTACACACTCTTATTTTGCTGCGCCAGCATCCCAGGGACGGTCATTAAACCGGGCCGGGCTGCTGGAAATGATCTCCCCTTTCTGCTGATGAACTAATTGCGCTCGTACACAGTAATAACACCATTAAAATGTAATACCCCCGGGGTCATTACTCCAGATTTCGTACAGTTGCGTGTTGCTGGACAAAAGGAGGAAAACAAGTGCTTTGGCTGCAGCAGCGTTAACGCTCAGGATTAATGATTAATCCACTTGACCAAAGAGAAAAACTCTCAGAAGAGCGAGTGAGAGTGACAGTGAAAGGAGGCCTGCTTTATTCCTGCGTTTACTAGCAATTGTGCTCAAAGGGCACACTAAATAATTAAATTAGGTTCAAGGAAATAAACAAACAAACCTTGCTCCCCAAGTTGTAAAGGCTCACTCTGCAAGCTCCACCCGAAGCATCACTTGAGTAGCAACGAGTCAGGTGTTGGCAACTATTGTGATGTTTATTGTCTATTCAGAGCGGACAAAGAAAGGTCACGTTATTGGGAAGGATCACATCAAAAGAGATTGGTAAAACGACTAGAATGGCTGGGTTGAGAAATGCATTAAAAACTGTTAGCAGGGAGCATCTTCCTTGACAAAATTTGGCTGGGAGAGGTTTTTTTTTTTTTGAAAGATCGTGATTGCCGAACATTTAGTGAAATCAAAACATGAAACAGGAGCAGAATTAGGCAATGATCAATAAACGATGACTTTCGATGTTGTCTTTGCTTCCCGGTAATTTAACCGTTCCGAATGAATGGGAACTATAAACGTTGCAATCGTTTCCCACACCATTGATTCATTGATGTCATGTATATTCATACAGTGTAAGTTCATATCTGAGTGTTGCTTTGGATGGAGCTTGCAGAGTGAACCACTACAACCCTGGGGGGCAAGTTTTTTTTTATTCTTTGAAGTTAATTTAATTATTTAGTGTGCATTTCCACAAGCACAATGTAAAGAAGGAATACGGTGTTGGGACTGAACAGCTATGTAGCCTCAAGCAAACCAACGACCAGTGAGGCTAATCAGGGAAAAAGGCTTCAATAGCCTGTAATCCTTGACCTGCTTCTTCCTGTAAAGGTTCTGCTGTAGGTTTTCATTATTTTACCAAAGCATTCAGTTTTACCACAGTCTGTCTTTGGGTTCTCTTCACACCTCAAACATGACAGATCTAGTCTTCTTTAAATTCAGCCAGACAGATCACATTGTGTCCTGTTGTCTCAAATGCAGTTGAAAGCTTTTCACCACAACATCTGATTTTCCTATTACACCAATAAAACGCTTCTGAATTTGTATTGGACTGAATATGAAGGTGCTGGTAGCAAATCATCGTCACGTACGAAACTCATCGTACGAGGATGTGATCCCAGTGGGGACCTTCTCCCTCAGAGAAGGAAAGTGACGAAGACCCTGTTGACGATCTCACTTTGAACCAGTTTCCAGATATTATAGGGAGGCATACGTCTACAAAAACTAAACGTTGACTTTTTTTTTTCCCGGTTAGATGATATTGCATTACAGAGTGCTTGGGAATCTTCCACAACACGAAGAGCTCCTTTCTTAACTCCTCTGCGTTCATTGGCTGGATCGCATCCTTACATTTTCTCCTTGCATCCCAGCCCATCTGTGTCGTGGATGTGTGCCTCCTCTCTCCTGTCCTCGCACTCCGAACAGACGCAGCAGATGGTTGACCTTCAAAAGTCTGGTTGCGCTGGAGGTCTCCTCCTGTTAAAGGGGACTTCTCCTCTCCCCCGTCACCAGCGGCCCTGCGCCTGGCAGACGGATAGAAGAGTTCATTGGTGTTGTTAGCATAAACCGTCTGCGATCACGCGCTCTCGAAGTATGGAACAACAGCGCCTAGAGTTTTATTTAACAGGGTAGCTCTGTATTGAGTTCTACCTAAGCTATATAGCATGTGATGATGTTCCTTCATCAGAAGCATTCAAGGAGTGTTGCCTTGTTTCTCCCTTGGCAACCATTCAGCCATGCAGGATGAGCACTGCCATCGACGACGCAGCTTCTCCTCATAGCTAGAGTTTACAAGCTCCCGCCTCACAGTGCAGCCCTCCTGAATGACTCCCACACTCTGCTCCTTCAGACTAGCAGCAGCAATTAGCAACACCTGGAGTAACTGCGCTTCTGCTGAACTCATTGAAGGAGCTACTTCTCAGAGGTAAAAGCGCAGTTGAAGGGTTAATAGAAGAGCGACGTCGTGAAGATTTCCTTCAGAGTTTCAGACAGAGCTGGAGTTTTAAAGAGACACAGGCCCAAATTCAAGACGTTAAATTACAAAGTCAAATATTTTTTTGAGTCATTTTTATAACTACTGAAGGTAGCAGAACTACATGATTGTGTTGTAAAATGTCACTATTTTTGGAACAATGGAGGTTTTACTTAATCAAAACTTTATTTTAGTGACACGAGTGCATACTCTTGGTATATGTCGGCATTCCAGCATGCAGACAGACAGTCTCATAAAAACAAACCCATGTTTGATGGATGCAAACTGTGGGACTCATATTTTGCCCTGCTGAACAGACAAGCAGACAAACACTTCCAGTCACTCTACTACAAACTTCATTTGTTGTCATGAGTTGGAATCCTGCAGAAACTCCATCAACTGAGGGGCATTTTGCTGTTTTATACAATTATTATCATTACTCCGCCTGCAGCAGATCATCTCTGACAAAACAACATCTCTGTGGTTTTTGTCTGTCAGGTGAAACCACAACTGGTTAAACTATAGAAACTAGTTGGTCAGTTTCTATAGTTTAACCAGTTAAATCCTATGAATGCAGAGATATAAAATGTTACTCTGTAGCTAAATTAGAGGAATAAATTGTTTAATTGGTGACTTAATTCGATTCACTGCAGTGCAGGCAAATAAAATTCATTGCGAACCTTTATGCATTAAGTCTCCGTCTTTAGCTAACTGGCAGGAAATTAAGTTTGCAATATTGTTTGTGTTTTGTTTTTCAAAGTAGTTTAACTTTTACAGTCAATATAGCAATTGTCTCTATAGACACAAAACATTCGCTGTAATCAAATAGTAAAATCTGTTGCCGAAGCCTGTTGCCCACATGCTGGTAAATATAAAGGGTTGAGATTCAGAAAGTCAAACCACGGGGAGTAATTGTTGGTCCCAGTTTGATTTGTTTAAAACAGCGTTTTGCTACTTCATTTAGTTTTGCATAACTCAGTTTGTGTGTAAAAAAACCCACTAAATTACAGATTTTAAAGTGGAGGGAGGAGAAAAAAAAGAAAGAAAAAAGAAAAGAAATAGACCTAATCAAATGCAATTTTGGTGCAATTTATTTAGAGGCTCTTATCAGTTAAATTATACAATTTTTACGTTTAGGGAATCCAGGTGCAGTCACCGAGGGGGGGTGGAAGTGAATCTGTTTCCTAATTCATTTATGTAAGCTTGGCCTCTCTCCAGTTGCAGCAGATGATTTCATTTGTCTGAGCAGAGTGCTTGATATAATAGGATTACAATCTGGCTGTTGGAAAATCGTCTGTGGACCTCTGTGTCTGAAGGCTCGAGCAGGTCTATTAGCCCACGATGGCATCTATTTGCTTTTTTTCTTCCTCGGCTTCGTCTGACAATACAGCAAATAAATGACATCGTTCATGTCGAGACTGAAGGAGTTTGGTGCTTACTTTCGTTTTTGGACTTTTGCAGGAGAAAACGTCAACTTATAATTTTCTTTGCTGGGGTCCAGGCAGCTAAATCCTCCTAAATCTCTTGTGTTCTCTCAAACTAGACTCTAATACTCCTGTCACGTTGCTGCTCATCTACCTTGAGCTTATTGTCTTCCTATGCAGGAAAACACTGGATTCACAACCTTGAGGAGAGCATGTTAGGTCAAGGGGAAAAAAAATTAGGACTTGCCATGAAAACCTTTTGCATTTTTGTAATATTTGGATTTGTCAACATTTTAATTTTAATAATAACTGCAAATTCAAGCAAAATGCACAAACTAGTACAAACGAAAACCTAAAAGATCCACCATTTTTAAATCTTTGTTTGAAACAGAGGGGGAAAACAAGCAATTTCTTATGAGGAATAAATGATAACAAAAGCAGATTAATTCCTACTCAAAATGGCTAAAATCCCACAAACTGTAGCTGTATTGTATCAGTTTGCACAATTAGAACTTGAAATGTTTAGTTCGGTTGAAATTTGACAAATGGGAGGATTTAACTCATCTTTTTCTCACCGATATGACAGCAAGCTTCTTCATCATGGGAGCCATCATGTAAGTTTGTTTTTAAATTGATAATTACATGGATGGAAGCAGTTCTGATATTGTCCTGAAGTAAAATGATAGTTGGTTTGAAAGTGGTCTTTCATGGAACCCACAGATACTCGCAGAAATGCTGATGCGAGACACGAACGTCTGCACTCGTCATCCCAGTGAACGTGAGCTATGCAGAACATGAGCGCGGCACAAAGCCACGCAAAACTTCAGAGAGTTTACATCCACAAAAATATGCATATTTTCTTTCATTTAATACGTTTTGATTCACTAAAATTAATGCCATGAAGGGAGTCCGTGTGCCAGAAGCTTTAAGTTTCTCCTCATCAAAGGTTTATGGGTAATTGGTGTGTGTGTGTGTGTGTGTGTGTGTGTGTGTGTGTGTGTGTGTGTGTGTGTGTGTGTGTGTGTGTGTTTCGTCTTCATCTTGTGTCAAATGAGTCCATGTGTTGAGTCTATATGTGATAATGATGATGATGTATGTCTGATGTGCATGAAGAGTGCACATAATTAGTCTGGTTTGGGACTTTATACACGCCTTGATGTTCGTTTCTAATCGTTGTCATTTATAGACGATTCATTCTTTTCGTGGCAATTTATTTTAAAATTCATTATTCGGTTTATAGAACGTTGAGTTTACGGATAATGAAATATGCAAACAAGCTGTCATTTTCCGCCGACTAAGCTGCACACTTTTTGTTTTTTTGTTGCTTTAAACAAATTCCTGCTGCTCTTGGACTAACAAGTATTATTGATGAAACCTGATGAGGTATCAATAAAACGTTTGGAAAGATGTTTCATAATTTTTTTAAATATTCAACCGAAAATCCTTCTGTAGCATTCAGCGACAGCTTAATCATTTCAAACCATGCAGAATAATCTGTGAAACCAACATTAAAAACTTGATTAATTTATACCCTAATAAAACAAGTATTTATAGAGAACTGACAACAATATGTTTTCTAATCTGTGACTTGTTTACCACCCTCACTTTGGTGGTAAACAAAAGTTTAGAACAGGCGTATGTTCTAATTTATCTTCTTAATAAATTAGAACATGCTCTTTTTAACCAGTTTTGGGGATTGAAATAAGTCGTGTGTTTAGTGAATAATTTAATGACTATATTTAAAGGGGTGGTATTATTTTCCTGGCACACAGTGTCATTTTAAAACACAGTCGCACTGTGTGACCTTCGCTTGTTCTAAACATGCTCCAAATATCAAACACGATTTGAAAGAAATTTGACTTTGAAATTTGACACCCTGAAATTTGGTCTCTGCCTCTTTAAGAAGCTCCTACTCTTTCCGATAGCAAGATATCACAATGATGCTCCTCCATGAAGCCGTTTGCAGCCGTTTCTTAAGAGCATTGGGCGTTAGAAGTAGTATGTATTTTGAGCTCAGCAGTCTCACAGTTTCACCAGGTTTGCTGCCGCTAGTCTAGAGGAGCTGCACAGGGAAGGGAGGAGGCGCTTTGAGAGGCTGGAGACCACAAAACATAGTCCAGAGTTACTCTGATGCCCATTTCTATTGGTACAATTTAAAAATGCAATTTGTTAATGAAACTGTGCTCCAAAAAATCTTTCTGAAAGTACTTCTATTTTTATTACATTAGCCACTGATAAATATGGATCCTTGTTCTGCTTTGTCTCCTAATTTATGCCTTTTACACATGAAAGCTCCTATATTCCTTCAGTCTTTTTAAATGAACACAGAGAGAGATATGCAGATCCCTTTAAGAAATCCCTTTTCTGAACTGTTTAGTAGTTCTTTTGTTCACATTATTCATTTGTTGTTTTTTTACTTACTAATTCTAAAATGCCTCTCTTTCATTTTACTACTTTGCAGTATGAAAAAAAAAATACAAAAAGAAATGTTTGAAGCCTAATTAATAAATACTTTCATCAGTTCAGCTAGTTGAGATTGGATTGTTTCTTAAACATCTTAAAACATGTGGGACTCTTTTATCTAGAAAACAGTTAAAATGTTTTCACAGTACAAACCAGAAAACGTCCTTCCAGCTTCACCAAACTGTCTGAAAACAGGCGGCCATGATTATTTCCAGTCTCTTACAAACTCCCTGAGGCATTTTAATTAGGGATTCATCCCGACTTCCTTACGTCTGCAACAGGGCGAAGATGCACCAGCATGCCCGGTTTTCACCGCATCGTCACCATCTGGCTTCCAGCCTGTTTAAATCCACCATCACCAGTGAAGTGAACTCAGCAGCGGGAACGTAACGAAGCTCCAACTCGTGTCTCTGAGGCGTATTCAGATGAAGGCTTCCCTCGAGACATGCAGCTGCTTCAGGGATGCCCTTAAGGTGGGATTTAGTTAAAAAAAAAAAAAGAAAGATTTTCTCTTTTTACACCAGGGAGCCATCTACAGTACAGAGGGAACCACGAGTTCTGCTGTGACAATGACTGACACTGTTCCATTACTAAATATACATTTGACTGGATTTTCTTACTTACAATATTTCACTCAGCTGTCGTAATGCCCATGTGAGGAAAGTACAACATGTGCATTGAAACAGCTTTCTTTCTCTGGTAGTTTTCTTACACAGATATTTTAAAATATAATTACTTAGTCTTTTCTTTTCTTTGCTGTGCTCTTATTCATTAAGGGTGCTTTCACACCATGCCTGTTTAGTCCGCTTTAATCAAACTCTGGTTCGTTTGCCTAGAAAGTCCGTGTGAATGTGCAATCGAACTCTGAACTGTGATAGTCCGGCTCGATTAGGGACCAACGTTGCAACATTTGCTGTTTTCTCAACTCGTGCAGCTCGCGTCAAACGAGCCGAACCCGTCGGAAAACCTGCTCACCCCTCACCTACGGAGGCGCCGCGTCGAGATCCTCAGAGGGAAGCGACATGAAAACCTCTGAGGAAGAAACGAATGCAACTTCCATCCTCAAAGGCAAAATGAATAATTCGCTCATTCAAAGGGAAGCGATTCTGCTTTAAAGGGACAATTCACCAAGAACACCTGATGTCTCGCTTTCGTGAAAACAAACTATTAAAATAAATATTAGAAACTGTTTTAGATAGAAAATGTGTTGTCTTCCTCTGCCAGTAAAGTTAAAGAATACTAACTTATTCAGGTATGTCACTGTTCTCTCAATTTTTAGAAAAATCATAAAAATATCCACGAAGTGAGATTTGTTTAATTTTGTTTTTACTCCTTTGGCTTTAATATTGATGTAGTCCTTACTCATCCATAGTTGATTGTGAATGTTATGTAAATGAACCAAATGTGACCCAGTTGTTGCTCGTTATTTATTTTGTTGAAAACACGTGAACATTTTGTAAATTGTCCACAGACATCCAGATGACACTTAAACTTGGCGGTTCTCAATCGTAAACATGCATTTCCTCCCCTTCCCTTTAATAAGTGAGATGCTAATCAGCACATTTAATTAAGAGCGAAAAGGGGGATTAATTAAGGGGTAAACACAAAAACACAAGGAAAGCAAGTAATGATATGCAAATGATATGTAAGGCCAGGGCTTTCTGTCATATTTGTATGGTTTCTACTCTAAAATTAATGCTTTTTAAAACGCTAATTAAGTCTGTGTTCCTCACCTGAGTTGGACGCATTGGATAAAAAAAAAAAAGGATGCTGTCTCCATCCATTGCAGTTAAAATATGAGACCATCGCTTTAATTTTTCCCCCATTCCATCACGTTGCAGCTGTAAAACAAACAAAAGAAGAAGCTTTTGGCAAATGGATATCACCGCTGCATTAATATAATTGACACAGGGGTGAAATTTATTCATTTTGCTTTCAGAATTTGTTGGCTTATTCTTGGATTTTTGTTTCCGTCTCTCACCTCAGACCATTTTCAGGCTGCGCTCGGTCTGCACCGTGAGCGTCCGGCCGCGTCCTGCCAGCCCGTGACGTCTCTCCTCCGACGAGGATGAAAACACCTCAACTATTCATTCAGGTAATTCATTTATGACTCATTACTATTCCACAGTTATTATCCTGGACAGGGGCGTTAATTGGCTATCGTGATGGTGAACGTGTCCAAGAATTCCTTCCTGATTTTTGTCAGTAAGATTGCACTGTCATTTTGATTGGTCAGAGCAGGAGAGACTCAGTTTCATTTTGGAAATACAGATATTACTTTACCGTTCATGAAGTGCAAAAAAACAAACAAAAAAAAAAAAACGCAAACTCATATTTTTATAGTTGTTTAATACAAAGTCCCTGAAGACTAGCCAGGACCGATTAGCAAACATCTGGTGGAGCTGCTCATCTGCTGAGCTCATTATACGAGCCATTTCTCAGTGAAACGCTGGTAAAAATGTTGTTATGGGGTTAATAGATTAGCCATGTTGTGACGACCTCCTGAAGGCGGAGTTTCAGAAAGAGCAGGAGATTTTAAAGAGACACAGGCCCAGTTTCCAGCGGTCAAATTTTGACGTCAAATTTCTTTTAACTCGATATCAGTATATGATTGTGCTATGAAATAGCACTTTTTACCTGGAAAATGCACAACACAGCCCCTTTTTAATAGTTTTCTCCCTCCAGATCATGTCATGTAGCACAATGACAAATGTTCTATGAGCTGCAGCAAAAGCCAGAGAGCTTCTGGAGGGATCTGGCGCATACCTGTATGAACAAAATTAACCACTGATGTCATCTTACACAGACCAGGCTCCCTCGCCGAGTCGTGCATGAGTGAGCGCACGGAGAACTGAAGGAGACAGGGATCTGCATTTTATTCCCCAGGCTACCTGCTCTGAAACACGAGCGCGGATGCTCAAACAGGGCGAGACCTGCGAAGCGACGAGGCTAAGGATGTCTTGCAGGCGGGAGATATGACATGACAGATGCACCACAAACAGGAACGAGGTGAAAATAGAGGTAAACAGCTTGTAAGCTCCCGTCTCTAAATAGACCGAGGAGCTCGTTTTCTATTTTCTGTTTTGTTGCCACGCGAACTGACGCGGCGGCATGAAAGCTTGCTCTGTTCTCGTGCCAGCCGACACCAATCCAGGACGGCGCAGGAAAACGCCATGTTGCCCCTTTGACCTCAGACCTGGCCGCCCCCCGGAAGGGGCTCGGCGATTCTGAAAGTGCCTGGCGAGAGCTCCCCAAGCACTACTTCATCTGCGAGGACGTCGAATGCAGTGTTGACAGCTAATGTGGTCATTTGGTGCATGGCTGGAAGTGATGGCTTTTCAATTAATACAATCCAAATGGCAAATACGCTCAATTAGCTTTAATGCGTTCCACTTCCTGACAAATGCTGCGTAAGTGGGCGAGGGCGAAATAATTCATTACGTTGCGTTGTGCGTAACGACTTCACTTAAAGCTGCATGTGTTCAGCAATGCGAAAAGACCAAGATTTGTCTTTCTTTTTTTATTTTTTTTGCCGTTTTTGTGTCAACCTAAGCACGATGCGCGCCGGCTGTCCGGGAGACTTAATGCTTCCCCTGTGGGCAGCGGAATGGACAGCACAGATATGAAAGACATGCCGGCATGAGGCGGTTAGGGGGAAAAGTGAATTTTGAGCCGCTGCATGAAATCATCCAATACCGGCACAGGGAAGTGGGGCAGATGTAAACATTGGGGGTAAGTATCAAACCAAACTGTCTGCAGGAGCCACGCGAGACTGCAGGCCCCCGGAGTGTTGACGACAATAGGACGCTACGTGTTGCTGGTGCCGCACCGAGTTCATGGAGTGGCTGTTTGTCTTCACCCTCTCATCGTTTTCGGCTCTCAGTGTGTGCGTGGTTGGAACAAGAGAGACAGTGCAGTTTGACAATGCCACTGACCGCAGCTGGTCTTCTTTCATGTTCAGACTGACATGTTTTTCCTTCCCTATGTGTGAAATTCTCCCGTCAAGCCATGGCAACCGTAGAGTCTGGTGCCTATAAACTGGGTAATCCTCCGACTGCCTCTGAGACGACTCTGCCAATCTGAGTGGGATTAGACAGCGCTAAAAGGATTGCCTTGGAAACATAATATTAATTTCAGCTCTCGCATACAGGACAGCTAGCCAGCAGCGCAGCAGAACCGGGCGGTGGGTTCCTTCCCTCCCATTGCTTATATATATTTTTTGAAGTATTTTCTGAATAGAGTTCTTCTGAAAAAGGTGAATAATTCAATAAAATGTGAGGGGGGGGTACCCTCTCCTAGAGCATTAGTTCCAGTTGTTTGGGCTCAGATGCTGGGATTTACGTCGACAGTTCGCCTGCGCGCGCAAGCGAGTGTCTGCGCGCCCGGATTTGGGTGCTGGTCCGTGAGATTTATCTGCCAGCGCGCTTGAGCGAAAGCAACAGCAGGTGTGAGATTATAGTTTATTCTTATTTTTGAGGTGAGCAGATGTGACGCCGTTTAAGCTTTTCCAGACACAAAGCTGCTTTTTTTTCTCTTTTTTTTTTTTTTGTATCCTTCTCATCATCCTTTGATAGGGTTTCATCATAAAACCAGCCAGCTGGTTTGATGGCTTTTTAGATAGATCGTAAAACGGGAGGATTCACAGGTAGGCTGGTATTGAGGGGAATTCTTTTAAAGTGTGTGAAAGTTATTTGGAGAGGGCAGTAAAATCTGTGGCATTCACAGGGGGGAAGACCTTAAGTTTTAGGACATTTTTATTGCTACTCTTCTCGTTTGCATGTTTTTAATTTGAAATATTTGCGTTCTCTTTGTTTTTGTTCACTTTGTGTGGATTAACTCAGAAGAAGCGCGCAGGAGGCGCAGGAGGTCGGGTTGCTCCAGAGAGGTGAGAGCAGCAGATTTACACAAACGACCAGTGAGTGGATGGCAGGAAGTGGAGAACAGCATCTCTTGAGAAAAAAAAAACAACTAATGGACGGACGAACCATTTTCGGGGTTTGTCTGTCCTGTTGTGAAAGCCGGTCCGGTATGTCCACAGAAAAATATGGCTAAATGCAAAAAATAAGTTGCAAGATGTTACAAACACCTGAAAAAAAAAACAAGCAAAACTTTCAAAGGCAACATTTCCACAGTCAAATTGTGCATTTGGAATAGTATATAAGTTGTTGAATGCAGATTTTATGTATAGCGACCTCTACTGGTCAAGAGCAGAACTGCAGTAAGAGTAAAAACTGGCTCCTGAAGCAGCAGTTTGTGCTGATACTTGGACTCGTTAAGCTAACTAATCTGACCCGGTATGTATCCAGGCTTTAATCCCACGTTCTGCTTCAGGTAAATAACTCTCCAGCATTCCTTTTGTGTCCCAAGAAGGCATAACACAAACACGTTTCGCCGCTTTACAATCGGGACATGTGCTGCAGCCGTGAGCCGATAACAAGATGATTTAATGTCAGGCTACGCTATGCAGACGCTCTGTCTACACAGGTGGAAAATTATTGGGGTTGGCACAATGAATCCTCGGAGAAATTTCAAATTACAGTCTGACCTAATTTCTGATTATTTCAGGTGTAATAAGTTGCGACGGCTTACGGATAAAACATTGATTCCTGAATTCCCAGTTGAGCCTAAAATATAGTGGGAAGGGGAACAAGTAGCAAAAGCATAACCCGCTGCCTTCCTGAAGCATTAAAACACCAAGAGTTTGACATAAACAAAACAGGCACTAATACTTTATACGCTTGACAAGATATGATGTTCAACAAAATGCGCTTCATTTCCGCACATTTTCATTTATGCAGTGCCTGTTTCTCAATACGCCACTATATGTGGGACTATAGGAAGCAGCATGACAGCAGCTTTATAGCAGCTACGCAGAACCTCCAGCAGCAGTGAAAATGCTAATTCAGTGGGTCGACCTCAGAGGAGCAGCAGCAGCAGAAGAAGCATCTGAGCTGAATCTGGAGCAGAGGCACCAGCAGGAGGGCAAAAAAATAAAATAAAATAAGAAAAAGAAAACTGTGACTTTCTGTGAGAGTCACCTTTGAGTGCTCTGCCCTCAAAGGTAGGCCTGCTGCAGTCGGATGTCTGAGCCTTGACGAGAAGCAGAAAGACCCAGAGGGCCTCGCTGATTGCCTCTAACCTGGTCTTGATGTTAGTTTTACCTTGGACTTTCAGAGGGGACAAATTTTAACTTGGGTTGTTTTGACCTGTTTGGAGCTCTGCGCTCGTTCGACCCCGGTTGTTATTAGGTTCTGAGCAGAGGTGGGCCGAGTGGTCAGAAACCGAACTCGAGTAAAAACCTTCAACTTGTTTTTACTCAAGGAGAAAAAGCAGCTATCCAAGAAATGACTTATGAGCACAAAAAGTATGTGGTACCAATGCGAGAAACTGTTCATAGCGTCCGAATTTATGTGTCGACAAAAAATATTTAATGTGCAATGTTTTTAAAAAAACACAGTGAAATAAACAAAATGATCACAAAGCAACAGATTAAGGCAGAAGGAACAGATTTCCAAATTGATTTTGTTTCGCTGCATAAAACAGCGAATGCAGCAGATCACTTATACATGTTGGATCAAATAACTTTTCATCAGCAATATATATTCCTTACTTCATATGAACTTGACCTAGAAATGGCTCAGCCACTGCAACAGATAGATATCAACATTAAAACATTAAATGTGGTGAACAAGTCTCGCTTTAACCCAAACTGTAGACGTGTTTTCAGTTTGTGGTTGAAACGTGTTTGTTCTTGATTCAGTGGAGCAACTGGGTAGAAAAGTACTAGTTCAACTGGCATATTATTTCTCTTAAAACATGCGGAAGATCTATCGTTATGAGTGAAATAACCATCTAATGGAACTAATAATAATGTAAAACAATCAATATTAAGGAATTATTGACTAAAACAAGCTATAATAACTTGCTGAACCATTTCTCGATGATTAGTTTTGCCTTATTTCAAGTGTACTAAGACATTTGCATAATCTAAACCAAAGATTATTATGATTTTGCACGTTTGCCATCATTACTGCCCACACCTGGCTCTTATTTTATACATCTTATCTCATTTTCCTCTTTGTCATCACAATGATTCCTTCATCAGCTTTAAATGGAAAACACTTCGACAACGGTGCTAATAGTTTGCGTTTGTAACCAGGCTGATAAAAATACATTCATGTAACAAGCAAAGGTAGGGTTTTTGTAACAGTGCATTATGTGAATCACTTATCCGTACTATGCAGTGATTTCCTTGAGCTGCACAGTGAGACGTGGGTCACAGCTCAGTGCTAGCTAGCTGTGTATGCATGGGTTACCGAGCAATGCATGCATGTTTAGCTCACTTAATGAACGCCTCGCTGAGATTGCACGTTAACTCATGCGGCTGTTGAACCTGTGATGGATTGGCGGCCTGTCCCAGGCCCAGTCCCAATCCCAGCTGAACACCTGAAGCGGCTTCAGCTTCCCATCACCAGGAACGGGATTAAACGGGCAGCAGAAGCAGATCTGCAGACGATTACCCTCAGCTTCAGAAAGGCAGAGTCAGACACATGTTCCACATAAACCGTTGATTGATCTTTACTTGAAGTCTGGAGCTTAACAACTAATTTGTATGCCCCAGTGGGGAGCCAAGGAAATGAGAGCTAGCAAGCCAGAGGATACAGGCTAAGTAGAGGACAAAGTAGGATCTTTGTTCTCTGCTGTTAGGTCATAAACTGGAGACTATCGGAATAACAAATGATAACCAAGCTAACGCTAAACTGAGCCAGGAACTGACAGCCGTGTGCTCAGATGAATCTGCCCCACTTCTGGAGATCAAGAGTGTCTCAGTCCTGTTGGAATTTGTCATGTTTTATTGGAGCGGACAGGTGGCGGCTGCCGGCGAACTGAGATGTGGACCGGATCGAACATCTGCATGATCACCACCTGGCTGGTCCATAAAAACAAAGACATCGATCTGATGTTTCCAAAAAAACATTTTTGAAGGAATTATGCTGACAGGAATTTGTTATTTTATGTCTCAGACAGTTGAGATTAAATGTAATTTAACTTTGGCAGATAAAATGTTATAGGAACAGATTTCCAGCACATTATTCTATTTTGTAACCTGTAATGTGTCATGAGTAGAAAATGCACTTTGAAGTGTTTGATCTTCATCATCACCGGTTTCTTCAAATATCTTGTTTTTGCCTGTTGTGTATTTTATATTTAGAGCAGATGTGATTGCTTCATACTTGGTTTTTTTGGGGTCCCGTCCGGATCAGGGGCGATTTATACTTTGACAACCATAGCGGTGAGTAAATAACACCTACCAGCCGGAGGTCGTCTAGGATTGTTTTGGCTTAATCAAAAGTCACAATTGCTCAGATTTCACGAGACAAGAAGTGACCAAATAAAAGTGCATTAAAACTGGAACCTGGTGTAATAAAAAACTGTCAGGAAACAGTATGCAGGTAATTTAAAGGGGTAAGGGTTGAGTAGTTTTATGAGTATCAGTACATGTGTATGAAATGGAAGCAGGTTATCATGAAATTGCAACGTGGGGGTATGAAAGGGAAGTAGAGGTCGGCAAAGCGGTAAATTAACCCGGAGGCCAGCACATCCCATGTTTACTTTTCTCCTTTTTTTTTTGCTCTAACACAAAGTACTAAAGTACTTATCATAATGATTGTCTGCAGTGGGAGCTGGATGGAACTGCAAAGTGATGGGATTATTCATTTACAACAAGCAGGAGAAACAATGTGTTGTTTTTTTCTGGGTTTAATGGCGTCGAATATCAAAAAATAATCAGGAAGAATAGAAATCAGCTGACATTTAGCACTTCTTACAGCTACTGTTTGCAATGCAAATCTTTCTCGAGCCAATCAAAGTGAAACTCCGGAATCATTTCCACCAACAGGACGTGACCTTTTACCTTCTGCTATTTTAAATACCGCTCATTTATTTCCCCTCAGAATGGCGGCGGACGGGCTCGCTGTGCTCTCCGCGGCAGGCAGACAGACAGACAGACAGACAGACAGACAGACACTTCCTGTGCCGCCAAAGCGCAGAGCAGCCTGCCGGGGTCTGGGCTCCATGTTCTGGTCATTAGTTCAAGATCATTGACTTGATAATCTCACCTGGGAAGGACAGGTAATAGTTCCTATCGGTGCAATTATGGCTACTCTCGCAAACAGCAATCTGTACTTGTCAGCTTCCTGCCTGCTCAATTTCTCTGAACCGGGGCGCTAAGTGATGGAGCCTGACGTGAGGCACAGACCGGCTGCCCAGAGTCACCGACTTCAGCCGCATTCGTTCGGGCTACAGGCAAACCTGCACCTCCAAAATAATATCTCCCTTCAATTAAATAGAAATGAAAGCCCAGCGGTGCTTGCTGCGTTAATTTTATTTGACATCTTGTCCAGATTAAGAACACAGACCTGCTTTTGTGCCGTATAGTGAAGTGTGGCTTTTTGGACATAAACAGACATCAAATAAACTTTACTGATAAAACAAGATCCCCTCCCTGTGTGACGTCAGCAAATGAACAAAAGAAATATCCCACCATTAAATGAAGTATTTTAAGTTGCATTTAAGGAATCGATACTGGAAAGTGACTTTTATTTGTTCTACAATAATAAATAATGTGAGAATCCTGTTGAAAAGTGAACAAAGTGTCTCTTAAAGAAGTCTAGCGGTGAAAACAGCATTGATTTATTTATAATAGAGCGATCATATATATGGGAAACAATCAGAATCTCCTGTTTGGGGTTGTTGGCCGGTTAGAGGAAAAGAACAAAATAGGCGTTGAGCCCCGTGAGTTGTGGGGGGTCGGGCTCTTGTGAATCACATTCGCTTCCTAAAGATTTGTTCAGATTATATCAGATTAGATTGATATCAGAGGATTTAGGAGGACGGACGGACACTCTGAGCCCATTTGAAGCGGTTCTGGAAGCGACTCACAGGTCTGCGACAGAGAACAGTCTCCACAATCTTGCAGGATCAGAGATAGGAGGAGTTCAGCCATGTTGGCAAAACGGGGTTTGTGCTAAGAATCGACTCAGGGATTGAGCCAGCGGTGATGTGGTCAAGAGTGATTAGCTTTTAACGTGGGATTTCTTTTAAACGAATAAAGGCACGTGGATTGATTTCCGTTGCTTTTTGTATTGCAGTAATAAAAGAAAATCTGTTCCAGGGGTGCCAATAAACATAGCAGGCATTGAACTTTAGGGAGGTGAGGGGGAAATGCTCCAAGTAAACCCAGAAACAAGTCCAATGAGAATATTTTTTTCAGTTTGCTTTATTACCTTCGCCTGTCCTGTGTGCGTTTTTATCCTCCCCAGATGTAATTATAAATTTATCCAGGATGGTTCTGTGACTTTTCACAAGTAAGCACTGGTGTTTTTCCCCAAACAACCAAAAGGTCACCCCGAGCGACGACAGACAGCGACGCGTCGCAGGGTATTATTCTTTGTTAAGGAAAAAATACAAACCAAAAAAATAAAAAACGGGTACGGGGGGAAGCAATCTGGCTTTATTGTTAAAGATAAAAGGACAAAAAAAACAAAAAGACTTTCCAAAATACGTCGTTATGCAAAATGTGTTTATAGCCGCCTTTCTTTATGCGGAGAGAGTGACTGCGGATTATTCCTAAAAGCTTTTCTTCTGCTCTGAAGGCGTGACAGAAAGGTCCGACGTCAGGAGCCGAGCAGAAATCTACTCCTGTTCACTTGGCCGCCCCACGTTTCGCGCCTTTCAGATGAGACGTTTCAGATTTGATTGATCTCCGACTTGATCCGTCTCTGCACCTGAGCTCAGCCGCCTCCATCAACCTGGCAGAAATGCAACCTATCGATTTCTGTGGCCCCGAAACCACTTGGACGGAGGAAATACACTTTGCTTTCACTGTTCTGAAATAACTTTAGCTTTCGAAAGCGATTTCCCATATTCTCTATTTTAGAGAAAAAACAAAAAACATTAATTCAGGGGGACATTACTGTCGAAGGGAAATTGAACAAGGGGCTGCCCGCTCCAAAGCCAATGAAATCTTAAGCTGCAGAGCCCACATTTATAGCGTGCGGCGCTCCGGCGCAGACCGCTGACATCAGCAGCTCTTCTGAATAACAGCAGGTATTATGGGCTCCAGTGTTCATTTAGCAAACCTCCGCAGATGAAAGAAACGAGGTTCAAAACATTGAACTGTAATAATCTGCGTAATAGGACCCACTTGGTGTTGGTTTCAGAGCTACAGGTTGCGCTAAAGGATGTGAAAACGGTAATTAATCCACCGAATCAACGACAAACGCCGCGGTTTGGGTTGATCTCCCCCCCAAACGTTATCCCAGTGACGGGGTTTGCAGGTGTTTAGAAAGTCCCCCCGTCGCTGCACTGCATTCGGAAAAGAAAAAGACTGGCGCTGACATGACAGCGTGTCATCTGAAGCCCCGGCTCCTCGTGTCAAGGTCACCTCTTGTGTCACGGCTTCATGGAAAGCTGCCCGACGACGGGCTGCCAGGTATTAAGCATTTTAAATCTCACTTAATCTCCCCCTCTGAGTTTCGTCCAACCTTTCACTTTCAAGAAATGGAAACTTTTATCGTTTGGAATTTGTTTCCACTCTGCTCGGTCGGCGTCTTCCTGTCACGGACGGACGGACGGATCGCCTTGTGACACAAAAGCAAAACGGACAAAAGACACATTTCTTGGTTATTGGATTTTGGCTCTTATGCAACACTTTTGTGCAAAAAGAAAAAAAAAAAAAGATGGATTAGAGAAAATTAGGCTGAGAAAAATCCCTTCTTCATAGGATGTTATTGTGTCTTTTGTTGCTACTAATTCTTGCGTTACCAGTTCCACGACCTTTTCCTCCAGACGGTTTCTCCTGCGGGTGAGTGGGCGTCGCTGCTTTTGTGGATGATTGTTTTCATGACCCTGAAGATGTATACTAGACACAATACCGAGAGGTAATATTGTCTTGTGTTTTATTCTTATGCTCTTCCAAGTGATTTCATGTGTTTCAGAGATGCCAACTTTGGGTTACTCGAGAGAAAACTCCAAGAATACGAATCGTTCGTGTTCCTAAAACCAGCTCAGATTTGACTCGAGCTTCTTCCTGACTCGCCTGACCGTCTCTTCCTCAAATCTCCAAGTCCAAAAAACGTGTTCTCCATTAAAGAACTGGATATGTCTCAGAACTTCAGTTCCCCTCCCAGTCAATCCTCCTGGACCTGAGTAGTAAGAAAAGGATTATAATCCTCACCTTAAACCAACCAGTACAGAACATTTTAACACCTGTCCCTTCATTCCTACGGCGCCTCTTGAATTGTTGCTCAGATTTGGTTCTTTTCCCTAAACTAAACCAACCTGTTGTTTCCTCTGGGCTTTGATTTGGCCCCTCCAGAACTTTTAACTTGTTGTCTTGGAGCCATTCCTGCGTCGCTCTTTCTGATAAATCCCCACCCGAGTCATGCTTCCCCGACTGACTGATCATTATTTATCATCCTCCAGGGTTTGGCATTAACTTTTAGCTTTAGTCTGCTGAGAGGCCTCCCGAGAGAATGACGCTGCCACCACCGTGTCTCTGCTCATGTGCACCTAGCATAGCATCTAGTCTGTAAATAGCAATATTCTTTGTCTCAACAGACTGAAGCGCTTTCTTCTTACAGTTCCCCTCATATGGATTTCAGTCAAGCTCTCGTATGAGTTTTTGTTTTGTTTTTTTGCCACTCTCTCGTACGCCGATGTTTGTGAGGAACAAAGTGAACAGCTGTTGTATGAACGGCGCCTCTGATCCGAGCCACTGAAGCTTCTAGCTCCTGCAGAGAGGTTGCAGGTGTCTTTGAGCCTCACCGGTCTTCTTCCTGCCTGGCTGCTCACTTTGGCCAGTTCTACACATGGAAGAATGTGTTTTTAAATTCACCTCAGAAATGTCTAATTTTATCGAACATTAATTTGATTTATAAAAGAACTAAAAGTTAGGAGGTGGGCAGATCGATACAAAATATCGACAACATCGATATTGAGCTGGTATCAGCATCGGATCGATACCAGAGTGGTAAGATCGATACTTTAGTTTCAAATTCCCTTTATTTTTTTGGTATGCTGTTTCTAAAATCACTTATAACAAAGATTTCGTCTGGATTTGCTCTCAAATGATTTTTTTTTTTGCTCTTTGTTTTAGACAAAATGCACACAAATTTGTTTTCCTATTGTGTCTGTTTATCATATTAATATGCTGTTAAAGTATTTGGTTGACACCTATAGACTT
The DNA here is from genome assembly GCA_911649635.1 of Poeciliopsis gracilis. Lineage (NCBI taxonomy): Eukaryota > Metazoa > Chordata > Actinopteri > Cyprinodontiformes > Poeciliidae > Poeciliopsis > Poeciliopsis gracilis. Next base: position 67,190 of record CAJVRI010001356.1, read on the forward strand.
TGTTCAAATTTTGTCCTATGTTTTAACAAAATAATAAAAAAGAAAAAAACCAAAAACACCTGCAGGTCAGAAATTTGATGACATATTGAACCTAAATAATGAAAAGTATCGTATCGGTATCGGTATTAATACATCAGTGATACTGACACTGTGTTTACTTGGTTTCAGAACGATACCGAAATACACGCTAAAAGCACAAAACATCCAAATGGTGTGAATATTTCTTTATTTTTCTCTGGATGAAACAAAAACAAAACAAACAAAAAAAATCATTCACTCTCAACCAGCAGCACAAATTTGAGAGGCTCTCAAAACAGCCGGGTAAGATGAAGCTGTGAAGCTCCTAAATCAAATCGCTTGTTTGTTTTCAGTTCAGACAATATTACAAGAGGATATAATTAAGTAAATGGACCAATGGAAAGGAGAGCTGAGGCTGTGTTTTCTGCACAGGAATGCTGGATCACGACTGACTTTTTTTGTTTTTTTTTTCCTTTTATCTGTGGTTTCTTTGTTTCTTACCTCTAACCTGTGTTATGTACTCCCTCTGTGAGCCCACACAAACCTGCGTGGCACCGATAGAGATTTATGTACACAGCCCACAGGTCATCTCGGTCCCAGATGTAATTGAGAGAGGGGGATGCAACGCTAGCAGGGAAGCGCGGCTCACAGCTGCTGTGCGTACAAGTGAAAATTGTCACAAAAAAAAACAAAAAAAAAACTCAAAACGGTTTATCCCACTCACGACACGCTGGGATTCTGTGTAAACACACGCAGCAGCCAGAAACGCATCTGATACCTTCGAGTCCAGCAAACATTGTTTCGAGACAGGCCTAGTCGGCGGAGCAGAACCAAAGCAGATTTTTAACTTCTCGGTTTTTGTTTGTGAATTGGCAGAAAATCGGTTCCTCGGCTCTGGACTCGCAAGTGCAGCTTTAAACTCCTTCCTGCTGCGCGTTAAGTGTGATGGATTTGCACGCGGCTGAGTGAGTGGCAGTGGGGGCGGCGAGTCCTCGTGCGGTTCGAGGTGCAGCAGCTCGTCCATGGAGGCCGGCAGTCGATGAGCTGTTTCTGGGATCAGACAGGCAAACGCTGACATGTCGTGTGTGTGTGTGTGTGTGTGTGTGTGTGTGTGTGTGTGTGGGCGATCTCTGAAGCTGACAGGTATGCCGGGTGTACACAGAGCCGGCTCGCACGGAGGCCTGGCCGTTTTCTTGTTGGGGATGCAGGGTTGCCTGGCACAGAAAGGGGGGGAAACGACTATCTTACCAGACATACATTTAATAGCTTGAAATTTGATTGTGTTTTACGAGGCATGCTGCCGCGCTGTGTGAGTCATACGGACATGGCTTTGCCGTTTGATTTAACATGTCGTGATATTTCATTTGACTCAGAAGTCGTTCACGGAAAGCAGTGAAGTCAGGAGGCTTTAATTGGATCTTTGGTAATAAATTTTGTTGAATTTTTTGCAGTATATTGACCATGGGGTTGGACTAAGTTTTTTTTAAAAAACATCTGTTTTAAAAAGAAAGCCGATAGAAGACGATGAATGCAGGAACAGTACTGGCCTGAACCACTGAGGTTAGTGTGTTTTATTGGTGCTTTGGGTGATAGATGTGCAATGCACTAGCTCAATGTATGACAGGAACCGTCTTAATTTAGGTCTGGACTTTGACTGGGCCACTCTGAAACATGGATCTGCTTAGTTCTAAACCCTTCCATTGGGTCTCAAACTGTATGTTTACTAATCTTGGGGTTTTTTTTTATTGAGGTTTTCTGCTGAAATGAAGTTGAGCAGTATGCCCACAGCATGATAGTGCCAGCACCGTGTCAGAGGAGAGGATTTATTTTTCTTAGGATTAAGTTTAAAGGTATCACAGTAAATAAATAGAACTAAATACACTTATGAGGTTTTTATTTGTTTCTTGCAAATATATATATATATTTAAAAGTTTGTATTCATTTTCTATGTCACACACATGAACTATATTGGATCATCACTTCAACTACACAGATATTAGCATTTGAAACAAAAACACTTTCATAAGGTACTATGTCACAGCTTATTAAAAAAAAAAACCAAACAACACCGCTGGAAATGTGTGCATAATATCACGTACAATCTTTTTAGTATCGATTGTACAGTTCGTGGCCTCCAGATGCACCTGCACAGCGTAATGGTGCATGGGACTCGTTATCTGCAGCCACGGCAACCTGGACGCCTCGCAGTCGCCGAATAAGCCGCGAACTTCGCTGCGTACCAAAGCAGTCGAGATCCAAATGTGCGGCCATCTGTCCAGCCTTGAAACTTTGGCTGAAATTGGGTCAAGCGGCAGGACAAAGATCCCAAGCGCAGGAGGTAAAAGGTCCGTGTGGTGAAATGGTCTGACGGACGCCAAGACAGCTGCAATAAGCCAGAGAGCTGAAAGAGGAGAGAGCGAACAAGGTTGCTCAAAAACAATGAGAGAAATCGACATGGCTGAAAATATACATATCTTTGTGTATTCCTGTCAAAGTTATGTGAGCGGTGAGTGTGCACGGTTTGCTGTAATTTAGTTTTAATTGATTTAATATTTAAAGGTCCAGATAATGAAACGTCGGGACTGAAACTCGTTTCTACCGTGGATCCACTTATGCGTCAAAACAAAATGCATTCTGTGAACTTTTCTGTCAGGTCACTGCGGCTTCATTACAGTTAAATGTGACTTCTTACAACACAACCCCCCAAGACAAACTAGAAATCCGAGGAGAGAAACGTGGGGCCGTGGTGAGGTCACAGCCCAGCTTGCGGTCGGCTGAATCTTCCGGATGTCTCTCCTCTTATCAACACTACAAAGGATTCCACCGTTACTTCCTGAGCCGCTGCTAAATTGACTCAAAGGAGATTCGGAGGATAATGAACACATGTATTCTGCCTTAGAATCTAAAAGCAAAAATGATCCAGTTGTTGTTCAATCAGTAGCGAATATATAGAAATCTGAGTCTGAAATCTCTGAGAATAAGGAAATTCATACGAAGCTATAAAAAAAAAACATATCCAGGTCGGTAAAGATGAAACTGAAAATCTTTTTCAACCTAAAAGTGAAAGGGGATTTTTTAGGGTCATTTTTAATTACCAAAAATCATTTATTTTTGCGTTAGCTTTTATGCTGCTAGTTGCTAAGACTGAACAGATTAAAATTGTTTCCATGTTTGACCAGGTTTGTGAATCTATAGGTGCATTTAGGTGGTGCAGTTATTCCATACATTTGTAATCCAGGACATTTATTTTCTGTGTTTAAAAACAAAAGAAGAAAGGTTTCAGGCTGACTCAGTTCTGTTATTTTGTATTGGTATCGGCTGATACTAAACATCAGATATCTGTATCAGTGGATCGGTCCGTCTGCAGAGTGTATTCAGTGTTTCTTTATTTTTCCATTTTCAAATCCACAACGGTAATTGAAAATCCAAACTTAATTCCAACTTGAAGCCACCAGATAATTTAAACAAAGCAAACTTTTTCTTTGTAAATTATACTTTAACTGGATATTATTTACTTGTTACAACCAACCAATGTACATCTAGCAAGTATTTTATATATATATATATTATGGTCATTAAGTTGTAATGTTAAGCATTTTTTAAAAGCTGGAGCTCTATTTTCAATTTTTTCAGTGTCACAAAGAACAGTAACGACCTTCAGAGGAATAATTTCACTTGATCTTTCGGTCGTATTCGTTGGACACATTTCGCAGCTTTCAGACTTAGTGGCTCTGACTTATTGCATCAGATCGCCTGCAAGCCCAGACCAATCCCATATGTTTACACGTTGTGGATCTTTGCGCGCTCTGGCCGCCTGACACATCTGATACACAATGATGTGATGACTTCTGCATCCGTGTCCGTCTGCAGCCACGCAGAGCCGGGTGCCGGTTCAGCCGTAAGCATCTGGAGATACATGACCCACCCAGGCAGGCTAGCAAATGTTTAAATCACACTTATAAAACGAATTAGAAATGGAACATGAAAACTTGCGTGCTCTGATGATGGAGATGAGTCAACGACATGAAAACCGCTGGGGTTTCCCCCCCACCCCTGTGGACGGTCTGATGTTTTTCTGTAGAATCTCGATGTAATCCTCTTTCCCTAAGACGCCGTATGACACACTTCTCTGGTCAACAGGCTAAGAGGGCAGAAAATGCAGCAACATAAAGAAAGCAGTGGCTCCTCCAACCTCACAGACCTGGAAATGATTGTGGAGCATAAAACTGTCACATTCAAGCAGAAATGCAGAACACGCAATTGAAAAAACAAATTAAAACTTATTCAAGGGCAAATAAGTGCAAGTCTCTTGCAGTATGAATAGAACAAGAAAACTTGAGTTCAGACGATTTTAAACAGCCATCCATCTTTTCATGGACCATTTTTCTTCTTCTTGTTATTCAGAATAAGAAATTATATTGGCTTGTTCACTTACAAACTGCTGTTTTTCTTTTAAAAAAAAAAAAAAAAATTAGTTTTTTTTTATCCTTCAGATAAATAAATTGAAAGATGCAGCAGACATGAGAAAAAACAAAAACCAAACAGCTTCAGTTTAAATGTGAATTTAGCAGCTGATGACAAACTCAGAGCGCGCTTCGAGCAATTCATCATTTTCAGCCGTCAGACGCAGAAGCGATGGCTCCACATGTGGGACGAGGAAACACATGGAAACGTTGCGTCTGGTCGCTCGCTGAGGTCACTCAACCAGCGTCTCGTCCAATATCGCGTTTGCCACGTTATTTAGCCCCTCTCTGGAATTTGAATTAGTGCTTTTTTTTCCTTCTGAGTAATAAATCTGACTTTAGCCAAACTCTCCAGCAGTCTGCACGTCCTTCAGCTGCCACAGCCTGCATACGGAACGAATATCATGTTCATGTAATATACAGTAACAATGTGATGTCGTGCACAATATAAATTGTTTTAAGCGGTCATTTACAATACCAGGAGAAAAGGTGGGTGATTTAATTACACCAAGAAACTATTGTCTTTATCAAAATCATAAAAAAAACCCCCATAAAAATCTTTCTATGAGGTCATTTTCTTTTCGTCCAAGGTGCTTTTTCTGAGAGGAAGACATTGAGAAAATATATTTATTCCCAGAATCACAACATCAACACCTGTAAACCGGATGATCTTATTAGATTCAGTCACTAAAATAATGAACGAACCAATAACCAGTCTAATCATTAATAATTACTCATCAGGGCTGGACCAAGGTTGTGCCGAGCCTTGAGCAGAATTAGACGTGGGGCCCGTCTTCCCGTTAGGAACATCAGCACCGCTAACAGCGTTTCAGTGCAAAACATGGTGGAATCTGTGTGGGCTAGGGTTTCATTAGTGGAGCATAAATGCAATCATTGATCATTTCTACAAGATGAGACATAAAATATTTATTAACAAACTGAGAACACATGTTAACTTTAAATTGCCACCGTCCCCCTATGACAATAAACCTTTGCTTCTGTTAGTTTCTCATTGTTTCTCTCAGTAACTTTTCTGTTGCTGTGCAACATTCGACATTTGTAATAACAGATTGTAGCACAGTCGTATTCATTAAGCTAGAATGTTATTTAAAAGTTCATTCGTCTCATTAACTCAATTCACTGATTAAAACTTCTGTATATAAATTGCACACCGTCAAATGTCTTCAAAAAATATTTCTATATTTCCGTCTTACAGGGAATGAAAACCTAAAATTTAATATTACAATATTACAACACACTACTAAAAACTGCAGAAATGTCTGAGCTTTAAGACTTTACACACAAAAAAAATCTCCTTATGGTGCCCATATCTACAAATATCTGACTTGTTAATACACACAACTGATTAAAAAACAAACCAGTTACAAGGTAATATTATCGCTACTATATTATGTGATATATTTTTTTATTAGCTTCAGAAGAAAATTCAGATACTCTGAGACGTCCCATACCATACTAACCTCAAATTATTGAGCACCAAAAAAATCCCTCCAAAAAAACAGGATAAATGCCAAATCATGACTGACATATTATTGCGTCATCTGATTTGTTGCTTCATTGCTGTGAATCAGTCCAATTAGTAGAGATGCCAAACTAAATCCCAAGCTGTTCCCAGATCTGCAGCTGAAACACGTGTTTCTCACTAACAGATTCATATAAAACAGATGCAGGAAGGCAGCTCTGAAGCTGTTTTATAAAGAATTTGAACTTCTATATGTGGCGCCATGTCAAACTTTCCTTTTTGCCTGATGCTCATATGGATGCTGTGAACGTCTCTGGTACCTTTCAGTCTCCTTTCAGGACTTTAAATAGCCCAAAGGAAGGCTTCGCGGCAAGAGACTCTCTTTTTCTGCAGCAAAAATTGAGAGTTGCTTTCTTGTTTTTTCCAGACCTGCATCCAGCTGTTGCAGTCGGCCATTCGGTGCTTTTACAGCTTGTTGATTTGTCGAGGTTTGCTTCAAAAATGTAAAACCTCCTGACTTCTGTCGGTGCATTACCCATTCAGACGTCTTACCAGCCAAACCGGCTGCTAAATATGATGGCCATCAAAAAGAAAATTCAGTGAATTCTTACCATCTTTAGGAGAAAAAGAGAATCTGAGTAGTTTAATTCCCTCCCAAGAACATATTGAGCCATCAAGTGATAATATGACATCTTCCTCATATTTGGGTAACAGAAACGTCAATTCCAGCAAGAAAGGTTCAGTTTTCCTTTTTTTGATATGATGACCTTCAATAGTTTTTATCTCCGTCATATTTTATTTATGTTCTGTAAACAGCCTTCAGATATGAACGGGCCAACTTGGTTGTCAATTGTATTTTGGTAACAGAGGCTGGTTGAAAGCATTTACCAAAAAAAAAAATAACGTTTCACAACTCCATTCATCCATGGAGCATTCATCAAGATTCATGTGGTCAATCATAACTCCTGAGAAGGTGATAAAACGTTGAATATCTAAGTTTAGATCCACTTGATTGTAATTCTGACAGTTAAATCAGTCTGTTTGGACCTTTTCAGAGCTGGCATGAATCAAACTCCTCTTTCAGAGTAATTTTAACAGTGAGAAATATTTATAATTACTCAAACTACTGTTGGCGATTTAACTCTGCAGAGTTTGTTGTGCACAACAGCCTGTGTTTTCATTCCTACGGAAATTTGTCAAAATTAGACACGGACGTGGCGGCCTGTGAAGCTGGCGGGGGGGTTTAAAGAGAGCTAAAAAAAAAAAAAAAAAACATAAAAAAATTGAAATCAGAGTTTCACTCCTATTGCAAGTCTGCAAATGTAGGCCGGTCAAAATTGCTGCCGGTACGTTCCATAGGTCTGGTCTTCAAGATACATGTTTCCAAATGTTACAGCAGGATCTACAGTAGGTTGTTGCTACTAATTTTTCATGGATGCATTGAAAAATGAATTCAGGAAGGCATTGCTCTCTAACAGACGGACACAAGAACGTTAAAACTATGAACTTCTGACGGGAGGTCGCAGGTTCCGAAACATGACGATGACCTAGCGAGCAGCACATGAATTTGCTGGGAAACAATTTCAGTTTGCGTCTCAGCTTTACATCAAACTGTGAACAGACGATTCACATCTAGATTTTCATCAAGGTGTCTCTGCAGGTCTTTACACGGAGGGAATAATCAGCCAAGCATGTCAGAAACGAGGTCATTTGTTTGGTCCTGTTTGACCGGCTTCACTGGTCAGCAGCGAGAGATGAAATGACAAAGAAAAGACGCATGAAAACATGAACGTTCACCGTCACGAACACCATCCACACTTTACAACTCTGAAAGATTTCATTGATCTGCTTCGTTGCTGCGGTGGAATAATCTAACGTCTTTAGTGATGAACAAACACAAAGTGCAATGATCTGGCTCCACCACGGGAAAATGAATAAACAGTTTGTCAGTAACATTTAATTCGGTGGTTGAGTTAATAGTCCAGGTCTGCAACAGAGAGAGGCAAAGAAGAATTGCACACATTGAAAATCATGAAAATGAATTTGCTGATTGGAAAAATGTCAGTTTCAAAGCAAACTCATGCTTTTTGTTAATCAGGTTTGGCAGGGCTTTTTGTCTTTTTAGCCTTACTGCAATGTATGTATTTGGCAAAACTGTAATGGAAACACTCCTTTCGCATCAGATGAGTCACATGATCAACAGCTGGATGTTACTACCGGCCAAAACGTCACAAAAGACGACAGGAAATGTCAGGAGGACGATGGCTTGTTTTTGTTTTTGTTGCTTTTCAGACAACATGCATATAATGGAAACACCGCAACTGCAAAATAAAGATTTTTTCTTTTTTTATATATATATTATTGAAGTTTTACGTACATTTGTAATGGAAACAAGTGACATCTATAACGGCTCCGATCTCAACACTGCTGAAAACGTATAAAGTAAAAGTTGAAGAAGTGATTGGAAAAAAAAAATTCAGAATCAGAACAGCGATCAAATATCCAAACGCGATTGTGATCGAAACTTCTTTTGTTACTACAAAAAAAAGGAAAAAAAAAAAGTGTGATCAAGTTGCAGCCTGATAGCTGGCATTCGACCAAATAACTGGGATGTATGTGACGTAATGTGGATTAGAAAGAAATCCACGGTAAATGAAACTCGCGCACCCAGCTGTTCTAGGCTGTTATTATTCCACAAAGTGAAATGCACCAGTCATAAATCATCGGAACCCCCCATATTGCAATGACATCCATGCCCATAACGGGTGAACGTGAACTCCTGACCGCAACTGTAAGTACAGGTGTAGCAAACACAGCGGCTCCTGTGCCAGATGCGCGAGGCCTCTCTCTTCCTTGGCCGCTCTTGAAGCGATTTGTCATTGTGTGGCACTGATGTACCATCAACAGTCTCCTGCTCCCGTGTGTTACAGGGGGGGTATTTGTGGCTGCTGTGAAGCAAACAATTTAATAAATCAGCTCGTTGCAGCATGCACGATGCCCCCGGGGCTTTACAAGCAACAAACATGCTTACAGCGTCTAAAGGCCGTGGAAAGACAGACGAGAAAACGACGACAGCAGAGTCTGTTTAAGAAGCGGCGAGTTAGCCGTCATTAAAGCTTGTTCTCTCGACACGCGAAGCGCCGTGTTCCTGGAAGACTGCTGCAGTTATAATAAGCGATGGATGTAATGACACGTTTCCTGGAGATTAAAGAGTAATTTCGCCAACAGCTGCTGGTTCCCAGTCCGCTTTGTGAGCGACTCTGAAACAAGGTACCAAAACAGAAATCAGAGACAGGTTTTAGATCAGCATAACAAATGGAAAATGGTGAGAAATGTACCCAATTAATGACATATTTAATCTGGTTTAGTAATTAGTAGCGATTCAGGGACCAAAATGAAACTTTTTTAAGTAAGATATTTATAAAGCAACCATATCTTCATTCTAACTAGCCACTTTCTGAGACATCTCTGTCCTTGTCAGAGGAAAATGGGGAGACAGGCTTAAAGACAATGAGAAAAGGCAAAAGCAGCTAAAAGCTGAAACCCTGTTGCCGATACAATATGCCAAATTGTGAGCACTAACTTCAACGAGGACGGCGCACCAGTTGTCAAAGCTGAAATAATCTGAGCCCTGGAGTTTCCTCCGCAAGTCACCAGATCTCGATCCAGCAGGGCGTCTTTGATACTCGCTGGGATGGAAGATTTTTGCATCACAGATGTGCAGCCAACTCATCAGCAGCAACTGCGTGACGCCGTCCCGTCCGCGCGGGCCGAAATCTCTGAAGAGTGACACGGTGGTAAAATCGAAGCTGTGAATAATTTAAGGCGCTCCTGAAGGCAAAAGGAGTCCAAACTGGAACTAGGAAGGTATATCTAATAAGTGGGTCAGTGGGTGTGTGTGCGCGCGACAGCTTGGATTATGAAAGATACCGTAAATATAATGCATTTTCCATATTTGACAGTTTATTCGTCTATAGAAGGCTTAGGAAACGGGCTATTGCCCCTTTGTAAATACACAATGAGCTTAAAAATGGATGTCATTTCAAAGGATTAAGCAGCCTGGGATAAAACGACGGTGTCCTCAGAGACCCTTTAATGGATTTCCCTGCTGCGAGGTGTTTGAGTCCATTCCAGACAGACAGAATAACCCAAAAGGCTTTTGAGGTGAAGACCTCGCGGTCCCGAACCCGCCACGGCAGACGTCACGACTTCCAAACAAAGTCAAACTGGCACAACCTCGCTCATTAAAAACGCCATCAAAAACGAATCCTCGCACCCATTTCGGGTTGATGATTGGAGCCGCCGTGATGGATGCCCGGTCATGTGGGGCAGGGGGATAAAAAAAAAAAAAAACAGGAGGAAAACGGCAAATTCCACAAGCCATGAATTGCCTTCTGCTGGAGAGATGTAAATCAGCGAGGCGCTCTAAAATTGATGGAGCATCCTCCGGTTTTCTTCCTGACTCCCGAGATCACTCTGAATGCCCTACCCTGTACGTACGTCGCAGGCACTGTAAGATGGATTGCAGGCAAAACAGGGGAGGTGCGAAACAAAGAATTTCAATATCAAAGTTATCAATCACATCCAGTCCATACTGCTTTCCTTGGCACTCAGAATGTAATTATGGAGTATGCTGAGTATGAGGCTTGTATCCGTTTTCATCCCAAATGACAGTGCTTATGTTAAGTTAATTGAGCTCATATCCCAGGATACATGGCGAAGGAGGCTGTAACATTAGCCATTTCCTGCATGCAGCTCATTGGGATGCAAGGCTGGTGCTGGCAGAGTAAACTGCGGCTTGGCAGAGACGCTGAGCAGTGGTGGTTGGTGCTGCTGCGGGGACATGACAGCTACAGTCTTCCCAGCCATAAATCCCCGCACACTCCACAGGGCGTACAGCCACACCTGTGTATTAAGATGAAAGACATCTAAACTCCAGATGCCCCTCGGTGCCGTGTCACCGGGTGAACTTATCCGTCTGGAAGACTTTCCACCAATGGGCCCGTTATTTTATTCTTGGTGGGATTTTTCTTTTCTTAATTTTTTTTTTTTCCCTTCTCAGATGCTTATGAGACGGGGGAAGGAGGGCAGGAGGAGCTGGGAATCATTCCATCTCCACAGAGTGTGAACCTACTTATGCCACCTCCTTGACTTGTCCCACTCAGAATCAAAGCGGTTTGCTCAGAGCCACATCCAAAGCTTCTCCGACTGTGTCACTCTGAAACACGAGCATGTAATATCATGAATAGGGCGTGATAACCGTTGAGCCTTTCCTCCTCGTTTCTAAACAAAGTGATCTCGCACAGACTAATTTGTGAAGTGCACTTAATTGTTCGTGTTGCTGATGGCTTCAGGGCGTCTGCCTGCGGCACGTTGTTGGGGAACCGGGGGGGAGCGGGGCTGAGGGCATCGTTGCTCCTCTCGTTCTGCACCCGAGCTCAGTGTGATATGACTTTGATTGTCTACTTGTAATTTACCCGGCAACTGCCAGCCCCTGTGTCTTCGCCACATCTCATACAGACCTTTCCTTAGATCTCGGAGGATTGCCTAGCAACCTTTTTCCTCCGTACAAATACCAATCTGTGCCCCGAGCGGCTGATGTTGACCGGCATAATTACTACGTATTGGAGAGCAGCCAGAAATGGAACGGATTTAGGGAACAATATAGGTCTGAAAGTCAGCCTAATGAAGCGCCGACTAAACCTTAGCACAGTGTGCGCGTCACATCAAACACGACGATGCAGTTGGCAGCGATGTAAAGGGTGGAAGTACAAAGGAGCAGCTTCTGACAGGAGTTAGCATCCGGCTCGCAGACTGTGACAAGTTTTTTTGTGTGTTTGTGTGTTTGTGTGTTTCTTGGCGACTGCACTATCAAGAAAATAAATAAATTAATAAATAAATGTGCCAGGCTCTGCACTGCATCTGGTTAAAACAGACGTCACTGATGCTTCCTTTTATATGTTTCCACAGGGAAGAAGTCTGTTATTTCATGTTCCTCCTTCCTGTGCAGAGCTATAGGTTGAATCAAATTGTTTGAGGTTCCAGTTCTATTTACCTTAAAAAGAAAAAACTAGATAGATAGATAGATAGATAGATAGATAGATAGATAGATAGATAGATAGATAGATAGATAGATAGATAGATAGATAGATAGATAGATAGATAGATAGATAGATAGATATATATATATCCAGGGTATTTAGGTAGCTAGCTGCATAGTACTACCTAGCAAGCTAACAAAGGTAGCTAGAGACTAGGCACCAAGCTACTCCAGTTAACTAGATACAGGGTTATCTGTCTAGTTAGCTAGGTATCGACCTAGTTAGCTAGCATGCTGCAATAGTTAGGTTGGTATCTAGTTAGTTATCTAGCTAACCCCCAGGCAGGGTTATCTACCTAGTTAGCTAGGTTTAACTAGGCTAGCTACCTAGTTAGCTAAGTAGCTATGTTTTAAATAGCTATGTCTGAGGAGATGCTATTCAGATAAAAGCATTTTCTGGTGCTGCTATGGCTCAGTCTATGTACTGACAAATGAAAATCCGTGGCAGGTCTTCATTAAGTCAGAGATCAGGGAGTTTGGGCTATTTTGCAAAGAAGAATGGGCAAAACGTCCACTCTTTAAACACAAAGGCATCAGAGTCATGCATCAAAGTATTGATTCAGGAGCTAGAACTCGAACCACACCGCACTTTTCAGATTTATTGTACTCTCAAGAAAGCTTGAAAACTCTCTCATTTATCTTTAACTTCACAACCTTTCACTAATTTGTTGGCTGGTCACAAAAGATCACGCAGTTTATCGTCATTTCAAACTGCAGTGGGATGAAAGGCATTTACTTAATGCCCAGGATTACTTTTGCGAGGCCCTCTTTTCCCTGCGAGGAACTTTAAGCACACTGCCGACTCTCGCAAACACCAGGGCAGCTTTAGCTTTTGGATGTTAAGATCTATAGCTGCCTCTTCTTACTTTGCTGCTTCAAAAAGGTTACTCAATAACTGAAGACCTACTTTTTCTACCTTTGAGGCAGCGTTAACGTAATCATTAAAAAAAAAATGCATTCAGGAGAAATCTTTAAAAAAAGCTTATAATAAATGACCCAGTTGCCTCTTGGCTAAATGTGGAAGTGGATTTCCTACATTTATAAGCTTTTATATGACGCATTCAACGTGTAACCCTGAAGGAAGCACATATCTTGTAAAAATGAGCCTTTAATGGCATGCGTCTAGTGCAGGCTGGAGTGTGTTTTCAGCACAGTTGATGTTTTTATTTGTTTATTTATTCATATCGAGTGCAGCAGTGATCAGGAGCGATCCTGTGCATCAGTGAAATCAAGTGACATTCAATTATCCCCGGCTTTCTGCGGCTCCAACAGCTGCGGCACCAGCTTGAGATTTTAAATCTAACTTCGGTGTTTAACTGCATTTAATCCAAACAGTTCAATCACCGCGGCCGCCAAATGCGCACGCTTTCAGACCGGCGTCAGCCTCCATCAGCCCCGTCTTCAGGACGCCACAGTCGTTTTCCCAGCTGGGCTTGCCGAAGCTCTGCTCAGTGCGGCGCAGGAAATCTGTGGAATCAAGCCTGTGCCTTCGTATTGGATTTAGATATTAAACCATCATCCTGTAAACAAATGAAATAAAATATATAAAAAAAACCATCGTCCTCGTGAGAATTGCTTATTATTTTTACTATTTTGAGTGAAGAAAAAAGCTTTTTTCCTGGGATTCTGTTTCTCATCTTTGCACAACAGGCAATAGATTGGAAGATAAAAAAAAAATCATTTAGGCCGGAAAGAAGAATCTTAGTTTGTTTAAAACCACAGAATTGGTTTAAAGCTGCGTTTTTCTCCTCTTTCCACCACAGATAATGCACACAGATTGTTGATGGTTGGTTTTATCTTATTTCTTTGGGATTTTATTCAGCAGGGATGCACTTTAGAAATAAAAGTACTTTCCCTTAGAGATTGTTTTTTTCCTCTGCGTTTTTGCTTTTTTGGCCACTCCTTCCAGGTTTCAGATAAACAGACATTAAAACGCGTCAAACACAAACCAAGAAAATTCAAGACGCAGTTTCCACAGGTGATCCACTGATATTTGTCAGGCGACCTCTGCAATGGCTGAAATACTTTCTCACAACGCTGCAATGTTGCGCGCTTTCCAAGAGCCCGCCTGCCAGCCTGTCGCCGGCCCGTCTGCCGGCGTTCACTCCAGTTTGTAGGTTGACCAAACAGCAAAAAGGTTCTGTTTTACTTCTGGAGCCGCGCGCTGCAGTTGCATAACCCTTCCAGAGCGGCTCGGTCTGACTCGGAGCTCTCAGTTAGGGAAGTGGCAAATCTTTTTATTGTCTGAGTCGTCCTGGCTGCGTTTCCTCCCAGTCCTCTTTCCTCCCCACCAGAGACGTCGCTCAGATGACTCAGCTTCACGAAGGATAACATCATTTCACTTACTTCCTCTTCCTCCTGTTAACCAATTTGAACATCTGGATTAAATCAGATACAATTCATGTATGTATATATATATATATATATATATATATATATATATATATATATATATATATACAAACAAAGCTCTTTGAGGCTCTTTTGGCCTGTTTTCTTACTACTGGGCCAAACAATCCATCAGTCAGAGACAATGAAACTGTAGTACAAATACAACGGTTGATGTATTCTGCAGTGATAGGTCAATGCAAAAATAAATAATATGAAATAATCTATCGATTACCCTTACTATTAATCGAGTAATCGGATTTCCCTTTTTAAAAATGGACGTTCTTCGCGTTTCAACCTTTGAGGAATATCCACTGCAGGAAAATGTGTCGAAATTTTTAAAGAGCCGACGTTTTTATTTCGTCCAATAAAATCTTGCATCCAAGATACAAGGGGCGGATACGCTTTGTGGAAAATGGTGTGAACAAAAAAAAAACCCACGTTGTTTGAAACCTGTTGAGGAAAGATAAGTTTTAGCAGCAAACGCACAGCCTGAGCTTCACTGCTATTTCAGTGAAGACTTGGAAGGGATTTCAAGAGGGCAGATTTAGTGGGCTTGTCGGAGGCCGGCGCTGGATCGCTTCACTGCCTGGGACGTGTTTCCCATTTCCACCGCGGTGAGACCATCCAGCTGCTGGACAACAGCTTCATCTTCACCCTGTGTCAGCGACCAGCCAGGAAGTAACTCGCTCTGACAGACGCATAGATAAATTCATATTCAGTCCTTCGTTGTGTCCGAATCCTGCTGGGGAACTGGACGGTTAAAAGTGAAAGTTTTGTTTTTTAACTTTTTTTAAAGTGTGATCATACTTCTGACCCTGAAACTGATCAGGGCAGCAGTCTATTGCCCTGCGATTTGAGAGGCAGTCACATAATCAACAAGCAGCACTGCTGTCGTGTTGGGCCTGCGAGATGGTGAAGGTAATCTCAAAGTGTGGCCATAGCTGCTGTGGAAGGAAGCCCCCCCAGGGAAATCAAGAGCCTTCACAAGCCTCCCTGCACCGGCAGCGGCTCGCGGCACAACTTTAAAATGACGACCAGGAGGAGGAACAGAAAGTTCAGTTTGACCTTAAAGTAAAATGCTTCAAAAACACCAGCAGACTCAAAACGAGGAGGCAGCGAGACAAACGCTGGGGCTTTCCGCACCAGCGCACAGATTCCAACCTCGCAGGTTTGAGGTGAACCAGACATCTGCTCAGCTTCCCAGTTTAGCTCCCGCGTAATTGTTTCTTTTTCTCTCTGCTTTTAATCCACTCTCTCTGCATCTGGAGGGGGGTGGGGAAACGCGGGCCTCAAGATGCCAAAAACGCAAACATCTGGACCAAACGGATTCGGATCGTTTTCCCCTGAACCCGATTACCAATCATCATCCGCGGGGGGGCGGGAGACGGCGGGGCTTGGTGTCCCGGCGAACCGTCACGTTGCCTCGCTTCCTCTTTTGACAGCTTCGCGGAGAAGAAGAAGAAGGAGTTGGCTCGCCAGACAGACAGACCCAATATGTTGTCCAAATAAATAAAATGTCAAGTGAATAACAAACCAAGAAGCATCTTGTCGCCATTACCTCGACACTTTTCATTCCCGCAAATTAAGCCGGTGACAGAACAGGATATGAAGCGGCACTCAGGCAGCCGCTGGAAGAAGCCGTGATGGGAAGAGTTTTTATTCTTGTGCAAGCCGCTGGCGTGAAACTCATTTCAGTTAGTATTTTTTGTTTTTCCCATCACGTCTAATCGGCTGGATGAATGTTAATTGGGTGCCGCGTTGCAAATGTTTCCCTGTTTCCCAGAAGTGCTTTGGTGACCTGCTGAAATCATCTATCAACAGCCTCCAGAGTGCGGGGGGGAGAAAAAAAAAAGAAATACAAAAAAATGTTAAAAATAATAATAAAAGAGAAACACGCTGTACTTGAGTTTGTGTGAGTCACTCGCTGGATTGTGAAAATAAAACGTGGGTGATCGTTTTCCCAGTTTGCGGGTAGATTTGAAAGGAGAAGGAGCGCTTTCAGGAGAAGGCATTAATTGAAAAGAAAATAAGAACAAAAAAAAAAGAAGAAAAAAAGCCATGAATCATCGGCCTTTTAGAGTAAAACCAATGCAAAACCGTCTCCATTGAACCCTTTCCTGTCACCTGAACGCCTTTCTGAGCACTCGAGGTGAGAGCTCTGCACAATCTATCAGCGTCGTTAAACTGTTTGCTGTGTGCAGTAAATCCTGCAGCGTGAACCTGTCATGTGTCAGAACATGTTGTCATTAGCGGATTTGTCTCGCGTGCGGCCGATTTGTCTTTTTGAAAGTGGGACTCCCGAAACGCCTCACATGGAGGAAAACTTGAACTCCGGCACACAGGAGAGCCGAGCGGTGCTTCATGCGAGTGGGACTTATATAAGACTTTTATGGTTCGCTCTGAATAATGCAGGAGATCTGCATCGGCGGATGCACCCATCCGTCTTCCCATCAACTCAGACCAGTTTGACCCCCGCTAATAGATTCCCTCCCCTCCACTCATTGCATTCTAGGTTTAAGGCCAAAAGGTTCAGTTTTGGAAACTTCTTCTGAGTGTTTGCGGTTTCCCCCCCCACATGGTTTACAACAGATTGTATGCAGCAACCCACTTTTCTGTTTCTTTCTTTTTTCTTTTAACTTCCGATACAGATATCTGAGATTGCGTATCAGCCGATACCGATCCGATATCGAAGGAGAGAGCCGAATTGACTTACAATGTTTCGCCCTTTTCAACGCAGACACAAAATGTACTGAAACGTAAATGTACATTCTCACCATGAACAGTAGATTTACACACGTGAGTGTGCAACCAATTCCAGGTCTGTTGACACATTTTCCAACCTGAAAATATCTCTGCTGCTGAGTTCGCGTGAGCCTTGAGGTCGAGTGAAAAGTTTCCGTCTTTACAGGATGAACTGAACAAAGTTTTGTGAGATCTTTGCATATCGTTTTGTAACCCGATCCTGCTTGAAACATCTCCACATATTTTTTTTCCTGCAAATACCGCGCATGTACCCCGAAATATTTGATTTAGGGATATCAGAGTAAATGCCCTTTAAACTTTTTAGATTTATAGTTGCAAAAAAACAGAAAAATAAATAAATAAATAAAAATGTTGTTACTTCCGCCTCAAATTCCAAATTAATTAGTACAACTTTGTGATTGTTTATTATGTTTCAGTGAAATGCATTCATGGTTGCAGATGTTGTAGCATAATTCTCTGATTGCGTAAACATCGATCCTCAAACCAAGACAAGTCATTCAGAAACAAGCAAAACAACCATCTGGAGAAATCAGATCCCAATTCTTATTGTTGCGTTTTTGTTTCGTGACGCCTCAGAGTTAAAACTCGTGGGTTTTGCATTCCTGATTTCAGACAAAAGCACACCAAAGAAGCTTATCCTTCCTGCGGGGCTTATCCCCTCAAAATGAGCTAATTAAGAGAGGAAACGTAAAGGCCCGATCAATGAAGAGGTTGAGTCAGCGGAAAGCACAAAGGAGGAGCGTCCAAAAGACGAATGCTCCGGCCAGAACCTGGTGAAGAGGAGACAGTATAAAGCCCCAGACGAATGAGGGAGGAATAAAGAGCAGCGAGTGATGCTGTGGTGTTCACGGCGAGTGATGCTGTGGTGTTCACGGCGAGTGATGCTGTGGTGTTCACAGCGAGTGATGCTGTGGTGTTCGGCGTGATGTAACGCAGTGCTTGGCCGCGGCTACTGACTCTCCTGGTGAAGCGGCGGAAAAACAACTTTTCACCTAAAACGATCTGCGTTCTCAGAACAACTCAACCTTTAATTCAAGTACATTTATCCAGGGGCGATGAAGATCCACATGATTGCTTAAGTAATATTATTTAATTATTGGTGCCAATCATGTAATTGTAGTACTTTTTTTTTTTCTTTTTACTGTTCTTCTCTTTCCTTGTTCATTTCTTTGTTTTTTTCTTACATAAAGCCCAAGATGTTTTATCCAAAAACTGTAAAACTGGACTCTCTTTGCTCCAACCTTGCAGAGACTAAGAACTTTTATTGGCAGGTTTTTATAATAGCAGATGCACCAATTTTCTTTCTTTTTTTTTCCTGTAACATGAGATGTCTTTTCTAACTGAATATGAAGTTTTCTCACCTTCAAAATCTCTGTAAAATGGCTGATTGAGACGCCCTTCTGTAGGATTATAAGACGCTGAATCTCTGCGGAAGTAAATTACAGAAGAATTAAGCTCGGATTAAGCTTACGGCACTGCAAAAACGTTCCCAGTGTTTCATGGTGGTATTTATTGATTTGTTTATTTTAGCTGCAGTAGCATATTAGTGGCACAAGACATTTTCATTTACGTCACAAAACAACGAGTCAAAACTATTCTAGTCCATTGGGTGAAATAGTCTAAAGGTTGGAGGATGTTGTGCAGGAAGTGATCAAGAATTACACATTTTATATGGCTTGCTTTAAATGCACCACTGGGTCCCTGGCTTATTGAGCCAGAGTTTCAACATATTTGAAAAGCAGACGTACAAAGGAAGCCACTTCCTCAGAATGAGGTGGAATGTTTTGCTCCGGGGACCGACTGTGACTGTGGAGGAAGGTGAAAGCGACGAATCCTCACAGAGGGCTCAGGTTATCTGTGACACAACCTTCAGCTGTTTTGTTTGTTAAAAAAAAAAAAAAATGCAATTGAAAATGTGCTTTGTAAACGAACGCAAAAGGAAAAAAAAAAAATAAGGTTTTGTCTGTGTGTTTCTGCTCGCCAACGCCGCAGTGTTTGGGACGATGACTCCTACGTGTCTCTCATGAAGCGCTGGTTTCAAATGACCCGTCGCTCCGCCCGAAGGGTTTCTTGACCTCATTGGGAAACGTGTCAAAAGTTTCCAAAAGTTACATTTATTTTGCATTACAGTAATAAAATGACACAAATCCAACCGCTGTCGCATTTAGATCACCTCGCTTCTTTTTGTGCCGTTTTTTTCCTCCCTTTCCCATTTTGCAGACAAACTAAGTGAAATGGGCCAGTAAAACAGGAAGTGACGGATTTTTAACTAAAAGTGCTGCTTGGTGAAACCGAAGCATCTGAAACGTAAACGTATCCGTGACATCTGACATAAAGTAAATCGCAGGAATGCCAATAATTGTGTTTATAGAATAATTTCTCAGCATTTTGACATTAGAGATTGGACTTAAAAACAAAAAGCTGTGTCAGATTGTGCTGCTGCAGCAAAAGAAGGGAATTATTTGCCAGCAGGCCGTACCGGCGGCCCTGATGACAGCCGCGGCTGCCGGATTCGACGGTAAACTGAAAACGCGGCCGTCCCTGGCACATCAAACCGCTTCTGTTGCCTTCCACGCGGCAAGCCGTCCCGTGTTGTTGCTTCTGTTCATTTTGTTTGATTATTTCACAAGGCGTCGCTCACACACTTCCCTATTTATATACGTGACAATTCTACACCACGGATGTTCTGGCGTCCGCGTGCTCCACGTTCGCTTACTGTATAACAGCATTACATATGGCAGATTACGAAAAACAAACAGCAGCAGCAAAACAAACATGAGAACGGGGACTTGTCTTTCTTCTGGATTAATTCGTTCAGGTCCAGCAAAACCACAGCTTACCTGGAGCAACACATCCAACAACAGATGGAGACGTAATTGAACACAACACTCAACTGTTTACTCTTGTGTGGGTTGACAAAGATCACATCTATGTAACAATTAAACTTCCGTTATTTTCGCATAGCGTAGTGTGAAAATGTGAAGAGTGTGGAGCCGCTACGGCGCCTGGCAAGAATGTTCTCCGTCCTTGAGCCTCTCCTTGTTTTGTTGCAATCACCAAGGTAAATTTGATGGGATTTCAGGTGACAGCTGTAACGCCAAATTTGTTTTTTTGTGCATATTTGTGAAGAGGAAGGAGTTCAATACATTGTTTCCAAAGGCTTTTCCAAAGAAATGTGAAAATGTGGCATCTATTAGCATTAAATAATATCCCTAAATAAAAACCCAGGAGTCAACCATCTGAAGACGTCACCTAACTAAAATGCATCCATCCAGTGTTGTCTCTTCCTTCTTATCTTGTAACATTGTGTTGTTTCTTTCACAGCGCCTACACAAGTGTGATTGGCAGCGCTAAGAGCCTCTTCCTGACTCTTGATTGGCTGTTTTCCACCAGGAGAGGAGCATTGCTGCAAATATCTGCCGCATATTTTACTGACAGTTTTAACAAATGTGCAAACATCATGTCTCTTGTAAAAGTTACACATCGTAGCTCTAAAAACGAATGAAAGTATTAAGACATAAATGAAAGAAGACCGGGAAATACCCAGTTTACCGTTTGCCACAAGACAGATGGGAGACAAAATTAACACGTACGACTTTGCGTTGTGTGTTAGCACATCAGCCGCATTGTGAAACATGGTGGTGGCAGTGTCATGCTGTGGGGATCCTATTTCAAGAACGTGGACGGAGTTGACGGGAGACGTATGGAGCTGAATGAGAGACAAGAAAATGTGAGCGTTGAAAACAAATCCATGCCACAGTTTCATTTGTAAAAAAAAACAAAAAAACAACAAAACAAAAAAAACACAGACATGCTCTGCTGGTTTATCATAAAACCCCAATCAAGACATCAGTGGTCGTAAGGTGTACTGCGACAGAAAAGCCTCGAAGCTCGGAGAGTCCCAGTTTACTTTATTACATCAGAAAACGGTCACACAGTCACAGGAGAAGAAAAGCAAGAAAGAGTTACCATTTGGGGGTCGAGGGAGTCCAGTTACTAAAGCATGAAAACAAGACATTTTGTTGTTCGACAGCCTCGCCTCCGGCGCGGCGCTCCTTTTGTGTCATCCGCCTCCGCAGCCGTCTAAATGCAGCAGACAGTTGTTTGGGTCGAAGCCACCGATCTTGATGAACGACGCCGTTACCGATCATTTACCACAGTTTTATTTACCACATATTATATTGCAACACCTTGTAAGGGAAGGGACAGAAAGAAAGAGAGAAAGAAAAAAAGAAGAAGAAGAAGAAAGCACACACGTAGCTTTATGAGCGCACAGTCAGATAATTGGTTTAATAACGCATTATGAAATCAGAAACCGTTAAGCACGAGAGTGACTCCAATGAGGGATGAAAAGTAAATATCTGAGTGCCGCAGTGTCGCTTCCCGGTGGGTAGTTTCTCTCCGCTGTGATAAACTAATGTGAGCGGGATCAACATCACACATCATAAGTCACCATAAAAATTAGACTTAGTGCCAACAAATCAGTGGAGGCTGTACAATTTAGATGGCACTTACTGTCTGCTATATTCAGACTTGTTTTTGTTGATTTCTTTGCCTTAAACTAAAGGAAAAACACCGTCAGTCAGTCGGAGAGAGAGAGAGAAAGAGAGAGAGAAAGAGCAGGAAAAACTTTGTTTGGACACTTTCATTTGTTCTGCGGCTCATCTTCACTTATAGCGTTAATCACTTGATTACTCGCAGAGC
The DNA here is from genome assembly GCA_911649635.1 of Poeciliopsis gracilis. Lineage (NCBI taxonomy): Eukaryota > Metazoa > Chordata > Actinopteri > Cyprinodontiformes > Poeciliidae > Poeciliopsis > Poeciliopsis gracilis. Next base: position 89,112 of record CAJVRI010001356.1, read on the forward strand.
AGAGAGGCTCCCAGACCGCGAGAAGTCGAGGAAATGTGTTTAATAAGATTAGCAAATCATTAAAAATGCCATCCGGGGGCGAAGGACGCGCGGGGAGTCGTGTTACTCGTTAGCCTCCTTCGCTTAATTGAGGACATGTGGGGCCGTGGAGGTCAGACTCTCGCCGATCGATACTGCTGCACCCCTTTTATATTCCTGCTGGGGACGAAAAAAAAAAAAAAGAAGAAGAAGAAAAAAAAACCCTTTCGTTCCCATTTACCCTGGATCCTGGATGCTCCGCGGCAGATGAGCTGTCTCCTTTGCTCCATTAGCAGTCCCAGTTTCCTCCTACGCAACGTTTCTTTTTTTTTTTTTATTTCCTCTGAGCAGTTCGCTGACACTGTGTTGCACGAGTACGGGGAGTTCAGGGGCCTGTCGGTGCGCGCAGCTCACCGGCAGTGGGAGCGAGTCCGGGGGCGAGGCGGCGCCAGCTCGGAGGGGAGGGCGGCCATCGGGCCCGGGTGGTACGGGGCCGGCCCCGGACCTCCCGGCGCCCGGGCCCAGGGCTCCTTGCCCACGTCGTGGCGCAGCGACAGGTGGGCATGGCAGTGATCCAGCACCGACTGCTCATACCTGTACAGAGCCAGGGGGTTCAGCTGCCGTGGTATCTGGACAGAACAGAACAGAACAGAAAGGGTAGGAGAGAGATAAAATAATAATAATCATAATAATAATAATAATAAAAAAAACATGGCGTCACATATAAGGCTTCCAAAACGAGCCAGAGAGGCCTTCATGCCAACATTTATCAGCTCTCAGAATATTAAGAATTGGCTTAATTTACATCATGCTGTCAAGGCACAGCTCTGTCATTAATGGAGACTTGGCCGGTGATGCAGCGTTGCGCCCCAAGACCTGAAATCTGTGCCGCTCAAACACCCACTTTGAGCTGGAATGATTTATATGCAAGATGAAAGCCTTAAGCAAGAGTGCACACATATTTTCTGCCCTCTTTTAAATGGAGTCAAGGCTTCATTTAGAAGAGGCCGCTTATTACATTACGAGCTCTTTGCCGATTCAAAGCGCCATGTTCATTTCATATGCTAGTGTGGTCCGAATTATGTCGATAAAAGGAGAACAAAGCTGCATCATGGCTTGTGGAATGCAGACATTAATAGATCGGTGCATATTAATGGGTCCACGCAGTGTGCGAATGCGCCCATACGTTCCGGAGAGAGCAAAGGCAACAAGATGCAAAAATATTCAACATCTCCGATTGGATTGTTTTGGTTTTTTTGCTGAACCCAGCGGGAGATGGTGAAGGAGAAATAGGAATGCAGAGGTTCAGCAGCAATTCTCAGATTTCACAAATGTTTTTTTTTTAGATCCACCAGAGTGTATTTCTGGTTACATTGATCAGATCTGCTTTGCCTTTCTGGTGGATTCGGATTCTCTCAGGTAGATTTTCTACCGGGCCAATCAGTGGACAGACGGAGAAGTTGTGAACAATGGCGTCGATTTTCTCCGCTGCCTTAGAGTTGCAGTTTTCCTCTGGGCTATGTCAGAACTCAAACAACCCAAAACGACTTTTTTCACCAGACATTTTCTTCTCAGCTTCACGTCCCAAAAGAAGCTCCTGGCTCCTTGTAATGCTCCCAAGGATCTCACACACCTTTTGCAGATTTCTTACAAAGCACTACGTCTTTTTCCAGTTCGTATCCCTACAGGAAAACGCCTGCCTGCACTCTCAAGTGATTGTGAGTGAAAGAAGCAACAAGTCACGGACGTAGCATTTATTATAAAATACTGCGTGTTGCAGATGCTTTGGACAGAACCGAGTCCGTCCGAAACGCGCTCCGCGTCGACTCTTTGTCCGTCGTCGCGGAGAACTCGCGGTCCTGTCGCTTTTCCAGAGTCCACCGCGTTTTAAAGGTTACAATTCTCGTCTTCCGATAACGCCGCCGCTCAGTTTATTCTCCCCTCTAATAAGAAGATTAGTGGAAAACACCATTGTCTAATTCAAGGCTGAACTTTGCACACTGCTTGAGAGGACTTCATAAAAATTCATGAGCAACAATCCCTTGGAATGCACAATGAGCCGGCGGAGGGAGGGGCGCGCTGCTTCTGGGGGTTCTTTGTGCAGATTGTCGGTGGGGGGAAAAGGGTTCATAGAGGGCTTGTTTCTCCAATTATTGCTACAGACGGAGTCAAACACGGAAACAGAAGAGTCGACTTGAATTTAGGCTCCCTCTCCTCCCCCCGTCTACATGCGGCGGAAGCTGGCAGGGCATCGCCGACCTTTGCCTCCTCGACACTTTCTTCCTCCGCCTAACGTTTCTAATCATGCTACGGAACAAGCCGAGTTGCCCAGGCAATAAAGGGCTGTGTTTGCCCATCAATGCTAAGCTTTATAGCCTAACTCAGATCTTTAAAAGTAATTTAAAAAGAAAACATCCTCTGAGAGGCGGAGAGGCGTCGGTGTATGGATCTTCAAGCTAAACAATATTCAGTCCAGACTGTAAGAAACACAAAACAGTTTTAAACTCTGCAGTCTTGATGGGATGTTTGCATCGAAAACAAAAGCCTGCGAGTTCATTTCTGCACGGCTTACATTCAAGAGAATTTCAGATTCCCTCGGGATTCATTTAACCAGAGACACAACGGGAGCTGCTTCCCGTTTATTATCGCTATCTTCAGTCTTGGGTGGCAACATCAGCATTTAAGATCGTGTCTGCTGTCGTGAGTTTCACTCGGAACAATTCTTCATATTTATATATATATATATAAAGACAAATGAATGCAGGGGCTGCTTTTATTTGAGACACACGCTTCTAATTCAGAAATGATAAAAGTATGAAGATAAACAAGCTGTAGACGAAGGAACCATCATGTTTTAGCTCCAAGATCTGCTGAAAAGCAGTCGCTCTGCATCACCACCTCTCTCTCTCTCTTTCTCTCTCTCTTCAACCACTTTTGTCAGGTTTCTGCTTTTTTCTCAGCTCCTGGCTTGAACTGTCACCTACTTCAGTTTCCATAAAGTGCACCCTCAGCCCACATCTCCCCCCACCTCCCCCCCTCCATCCCTCACGCGGAGCTGCTGCTTACCATGAAATAAAATGTAATTTCCCATTCGCGGGGGTCTTTAATTTTTCGCAAGTTGCTGCACGGTATTTACCCCCCTCCCCCTTTGACAGCTGCAGGTGGATTATGTGCAGAGCTTCTCTCATAGCTGTTGTTAAGCGGAGCTAAAACAGAAACATTGACGCTCTTCTTCCGAGCTTCCAGGCCGGCTCCGGAGAGTCTCCCCTCGTAATTCGTTGTGCGATTTTGCTGAAGTGAGGGAGAGGAAGCCAGGACTATTTGTTAATTTAAAAGTGTTGCAGAGGGAGTGAGGTGTGACACAACATGGGGTGGAGAGTTGGATTTCGCACTTAGGGTAGGAGTTAGTCTAATGAACCTCTGCTTACCAATTTGCACTCTGCCGAGTGTTTAGGAATCACTAAAGAGCCAAACAAGGCAGCGGGGAATATTAACGCACCCGACGCCCAACGGGACTTTATTTACCTGCAGGTCTGTGAGAACCTCTGCAGTGGCTTCGTATCGGATGTGCCATAACTTCACCCTCCAACTCTAGAAAAAGCCTCAGATCTGCGATTAAATCTGTTTTTTTTCTCACCAAATTAATAATTTATAGCAATTAAATGTAACTTAATCTGATTTGAACGCATACCTCATGTTTTTAAATTGATTGCAGCATTGGTGAATCCACAACTTCCTGTTTCCTGAGATCACATGGCGACTACAGAGTTTAAGTGTGTCCGCCTCTTCAAGCACAAACACAACAAAGCCAGTAAAACAGGAAGTCCTATGCTTGAAAAAAAAAAAAACTTGAATCCCTGAAGGGATGTCAGACACAAAACCGCCGAACGCTTGTCTATGTTTATTCAATCAATCGGCGACTGATTGATCAGCCAATTTAGTGTTTAGCCAGATGACCTGCAATGGAGTCAGAAAACAGACATGTTTACTGCCTTTGACTGGTGTGAGCGAAAAGGTAAGTAGAATATAGATGACAAATTCTTCCCGCTTCACGTTCGACTGAAGGCCTCGGTTTGTTGCAAACTCTGCGAGGTCAAAGTTCAACTAGACCAAGCTCCGGGCGCCTGCGAGGCGACTGAGCCGAGCTGCCAGGACACGGCCGCAGAAATAATGGGGATGAGAACACAGCGGGCCGGTTGTTATGTCTTCCACGACCAACAGCCTTCTGCTCGTCTCCATGACGATTCGGACGCGCACGGGAGCCGGCGAGCCCGGCAGAGGAGCAGCAAATTAGGTGGAGCAATGAAACTTTCCGCCACACTCTGCCACATTGTTACTGAACCAAAAGTACCAAAACGGCGCCTTGAAATCCTTTGGACTGTTTTACACATTGTATACACTGTAAAAAAACAAAACAAAAAAAACCTACACTATATATATATATATATATATATATATATATATATATATATATATATATATGCAAAGCTTCTGCTGCATTCAGCCTTGGCACCTTTCTATTGCCTTATTCAATAACGTCTTTATAAATCGCACTCAAGTTTGTATTTGACAAAAGAAAAAAAAAATGTAAAAAGTTGTAAATGCTTTTGTCTGTTCCAACTATACCAGGCTGTTCTTCTAATTTAGAAACATAACTACTTGAAATGAGTGTGGCAGGATGGTTCCACCTGGCTGTGTGTCACACTGAATTTACTTTAGAAAGGTGTCAAAAAGTTCTGGCCCGTCTGACTCATCAGTGGGCATCAGCATCCACCGATGACTAAATAACGAAATGTCAGAGCAATTACGTTATGTCGACTTCCCCTATAAGTGTGACAAACTCTTAACACAGGCAAACCCGCAACATTTAAAATGCGTCCTTTGCAGCATTGTAAGAAAAATAAAAAATAAAAAACTGAGCGGGATTACTGACCCGTTCCCCACCGCCTCACGTCTGCAGTGCAGACGCAGTAAACTTGAAGCAGGATCGGTTTCATGTCTCAGCTTAGAGGAGAGGAGGAATAAAAGCCTTTTTGGCATACAAAACTGAGCGAGCGCTCAAGTTTAATCAGGAATATTGGGGAGAAGCTGGCTGTTATGCTCCGAGCTCTTAAAGAGGTGACTCACCGGCTCGCCCGGATTGGCCGACTGCCAGCAGATTTACTCCGAGCTGGATGCGCCACGGAGTCGGATTCTGCAGGTAGCGGCGACCGTCGCTACCTCTTCCCTCCTCGGCTCAGGAAAATTCCTGCCAATCTGGTCTTGAAACACGAGATTGGGTAAATACAAAGCAAATCTGTCGATCGCGGAAGCTGCTTGGGAGTAAGACTCACTTGCTCCTGATAGGCGTCAGTTCTTGTTCAGTGGGTCGCTGGACGCCGTCCAGAGTAAAAGAGGAGGCATCTGGCATCGGCCTGATCTCGTCTTCACTCTGTTAACTGTTAGCTTGACCTATTTACACTGAACTGAATTTTCAGAGAGGGGGAACCGAAAGAAAAAAAACACACAGCAGGTCCTGAATAAAACCTGATGTTGATGTTGCTGAAATAATAAAGCCAAACTCCTCTGTTTAGCGTTTTGGATTATAACCAGGACCTTACTCTGAATTATTTTTTTGATCAACTGATTTCTAATCTGATTTAGTCTTTCATAGAGATAAAGTTAAGCTCTAAATGTTTACAGAACTACTCACTCTTGCCAACATACTCTCGTTGATCTCTTGTATCAATTATTGGCGATGAGGGTTCACAAATTACAATACTTCCTCATAACTCTTCCCTGTTGCTTTAATCCATGGTTGGATGGTTTACGCTCATTTGAGCGCCACATGACCCACATCTGTTTGTAGCCTTCAGATATTTGGTGCTGTGTAGATGAACAAACAAGAAACACCTGAATTCAGCTGTTGTCCTGAGTAAAGAGCAGGATGACAAGCATCAACATGGTCATATGGTTCTTTTAGCATTTTTGTCTTTTTATGGAAAACGAGCATTGCTTAATTGTGAGGTTAGTTTTTTTTCGCAGGAGAAACGGCGAGACAGACACCCAGAGCACTTTATTGAGCTGACACGCGACACACAGCAATTAATTGTAATTTTCAAGCGGTTAGCCTCCGATTGCTAATGAAAGCGTCCACCTGGGTGGTCTCCCCCCCCCCGATGCTGAGAATGTCGGTCAAGCCGCCGCTAAACGATTCCCAATTAGGCGACAGGCGGCCGCGTCGAGCCTCAGACTCGTGCAGGAGATGCGAGCTCTCATTGGCATATTAACAACATCTTCCGCCCGAGCGCCGCGGCTGCTCCCTGTCAGCTGGATAATTCACTCAGTGGTCAACGTTGCAGCACAGACAGGCCTCTATTATCATGGCTGTGTGCTAGGCAACACACCCGTGGATGCAGAATAGCCACACGACCCTCCTCCTCGAGATTGTTGCCTGGCGCAGGGAGACTGAGGAATGAGGCTGATAACAAGTGGGCAGTAAAGCTTCATTAAGTACAGCAAGTGAGATTCGCTGCAGAGATTCGCTCTTCATATCAGTTTGGAGGAGAATTTCTGGAAGTTAAATCATTCATCGAGATAGAGAGGAAAATAAATAAAGGCTGCCAACCACCTCTTCCATTGTTCACCTGAGAAAGTTAATTGGTTTTCATGTGACTCAAAGCAAGCGCGCTTTGAGTCACGTGAACTCTCCGGTCAGAGCAGACGTCGTTCCTGAGGAGCAGGGCTTCCTCAGTTCCTCTCAAACAAACCGGCTGTCAAAAAATATCCGCTCCACGTCCGAACGCAACGGAAACCTCTTCAAGGTTTCAAACGCAGCTCGTGTCGAAAACACAAGCTGCCTTCTTGCGGCGGAAGCGATGATGCCAGGTGCAGCTGAATATTGATTGAACAATATATGACAGACATCTATGAGTCACTGTTCCTCTCCCTGGCCTGCCTCTTAGCCTGTGGGAGGCGCAGACTGAGAGAAATGCAGATCAGGGGATTAGTCCTAGCAGAGCAAACAAACACCAAGACAACTAAGAGTCAACTTTGCAGTCTTGGGATTTATTTTTTATCTATTTTTTAACTTCCAGTGAATTGCTGCAACTTTAATGTTTGTTTGTTTATTTTTCAAAGTGACATGCAGCCGTAGTCGTTTTAAAGACGTACCGTCACTTTATTATGCGAGAATTAAGTGTATAGTCTCTTTACAGAGAGATTTATTTATTTTTTTAAATAAAAAGCATCTGAGCGATGCATAAATGTCGAGGCTACGTTTGGTAGATATTTGAACGTTTAGTTCAACATCCGAATCGTAATGTGGATCGTTTTCAGCCAAGCCTGTGACACACAATCAGAACAACCAAAACTTGTGACTCTACTGCTTCTCTACGTTTCCACTTGGGGAAGCAACTATATAAAACTACCTTTACCCTCTTTATCACTTAGACGTGCTTTTCACTTGCACATATTTTCATCTCCCGACACACACATATCGCATCCTAATCCCGGCCAAGTATTTGATTTCCTAGACTTTACCAGTCTGCGCCGGTTGGAGCTGCGATCACATGTCCCAGACAAAGCAAAGAGAGAAGCGTATTTCCTGGTGGAGCTGAACTGGCTCCGTCAGCTGAATGCACGTTTAACACCTCGGCTAACACGACTTCAATTGAAGGTAAATGGCCCTGGCTTGTGATCCCACAGGTAGTGTGTGCTTGTCTGGGACTGTGAAAAAGGCTTTAGCTTTTCGTCATTGCCATCTTCGGCATCAAACTGTGTCCGTGGGAGATTGCAAGAAAGTGCCGGAAGATCCAATTTAAAGTTGATTCCTTTCCTGAGGCCTTCAGGACCCAAAACTGGTTTGTCCGTTTGAGTTTGGGAACCTTTCTGTGCAGATTGACTTATCGACGTGAGTGACACCGGTGGGCCAACAGAAAAATGTTGATCATAAGACAGAAAGAAATCATCGGAAGAAACTAAAAAAAAAAACAACAACAAAAAAAAACATTGTTTTGTGGCTTATTTTTAATGTCTGCTATTTTTAAAACTATCATAAATTCTGACAATTACTCTTGATGATCAATAGATTCAGGTTTAAAGTAACGTTTTAATGTTTTGGGGGAATCATCAACAAAGATAAATCACTACAGTAGAGAAACGAGCCAATTGGTGGTCAGAAGTTGCAGGTAGGGTAAGATTAATTGTATATGTGTTATTTTTCTTGAATTGTAAAAAATATATCAATATATTTTGTTCTCATTTTGAAAAAAGATGTCTCATTCGTTTGCCATCTGAAACAAACTTCTTGATTGAATGAAAACAATTTCAAAATTATGAAACCAGTTCTGAGCACAACGATTAAAAACAAAAGCATTCTAACTAAGATGCAACGCATAAAGCATTGAAATGTTTAGACTTGTTTTTTTAATTTTTTTATTTTGCCTCCCTGCAGTGACGGATCATTAATAATTTATTTTAGAAGCAGAATCCGATAACAAATTTGGCTTCTTGAGATTCTTTGAGAGAAAAAAATAATACTGGTAGGGTGAAGCATAGTCATCCTAAAAATGTAACAATCAAATAAAAACAGTAGCTACTAATAGATAAATAAATATACATAAATATATAAATATTGAAAAATGTATATGAATGCTGATATCGTTTACTGATTGTCTCTTCCAGCGTTATTACTTTGTGTGTCGGACACTTAGACATGAAAACTCCTGTGTGGATTTTCAAAAGCCAGACAAAATGTCCAAACCAAGCATTGAAACAACAAAACAACTTTCCATGACATGCTCAGTCTTCCTCTTGTCTGCCAACATCTCACTTCCTGTTCAAAAGTAAAAGCCTGAATGACCAGCGACTCATTGAGACTTTAAATAGCTGACGCCGAGTGGCCTTGTTGATGCTCGCGGTGCGTTCACCGCACATAAGAATGTCAGATGTTTTAGTTTCTGAGTGGCCCGGTCAGGCCGATTTCTCGATCAATCTCAACCAAACTCAAAGAAACAAATCGCAAAGCTTGAAGAGTAATAGACTAACATCAAAAATAATTAGAAGACAGTCCGACCCGCCGGAAACAAAATGTATAAAAAAAAAAGATCATAAAAAAATACACGTTAAGGATGCATGATGTAAAAACAAAATTAGAGTATGTGAGATTCCACAGAAACGTCGAAGGATCCGTTCTCCATCGCCTGCTCGTATCGCAGCCTTCATTTTCAGCGTCCAGGAGGTCAAACAGGTCATGACATGCTGTTTGACCACCAAACAGGGTGCACCAAAAATAAACAACCAAACGGACAGTCTGATCAATAATCAAATGCATCATCGTCAATATCAAGCAATCTGGCGAAGTGAACGGGGCGAAGAGGCAATCCTTTCTCAAGATAATATTCAATAACTCACACAGCATGAGTCACACGAGACGGCAGGATGTTTTCCCTCTTCTTAGAGGTTCTCAGTTCAGTGAGAAAAAAAGAAACCGCAAAGTCGAAAGCTGCGCGAATTAATACAGTGTGCGGTGAAATTTCCAAAAGATCATCTTTTGCTGACTTTAATATTCGCCATGTAATTACATTTCTATTTGAAAAGCATTCCAGATTTGTCAAAATAACCATAATCCTTCAGATGTGGGGGATTTATCTCCTCCTAATGCTGCTCATCCCATTTTCTGCTCATCAATGTTGGCGATGCAGGCTCGGATTTGCTGTTATTCACTAGACGGACAGTGTGTGAGTCACTGCGTGGTCTTTTCTGATCTGTGCAGATGCAGGTAACCCGAATATGGATGCCAGGAAATATAGATGTTGCACTCGGCGCTGACGCGCGATTTATTGTTTGGCTCATTCTCTCTCGCCGACTGCTTCCCTCTCCCTTTACACTCCCACACACCTTTTCCCCGCGCGCATCTGTCCTCGCGCGCTCCGACCTGCTGCCTGTCAAACGCAGCCACTAAAAAGCTCTGTTCCGGGAAAATGAAAAAGTAAAACAAATTAAATAAAACATGTTTCCCATAAGGTCAGGGGTGTTTACTTGGAAACTACACGTTTGGCACAGTTGGACGGCCGTTGAAATGTACGCGCAGGTTCATTGTTCATTAATGCACAACAGACAGACACCCACAAACACGAAGCTGCTTTCATTCTGCGTTCTACTGGGGTCTAATTACTGCAGGCCCAAAATAATCCATTTCAATTCTGAATCACCGACATAACTGATGAGACGCATGGATGAGTTCCCCCGCTCCTTGTCATTATTGAGGTGCTTTTTTTTTTGTTGTAGTTTTTATAAGCACTTTGTCATTATTGTCATCAATGCTGCTGTTACGGCTTTCAAAAAATCTCAATGCTCCAGGGAGGCCATCTGCCCTGACCCGGGAGGATGATCCGAGGCGTTTTAGGACGACCCTTGAGTCTTTCTTGAAACAGCGTGTGGTTCAAGGAAGGGTCAGCGCTTAATCCTCTGGTTTCATTGTAATTTTCTTTCTTTCTTCTTTTTTTTTTTTTTACTACTACTATTAATATTATTTTTATGCAGATTGCAGCCAAGAGTCATATGGTTGGTTTGTATTCCAGATTATTGTTCCAGAGGAAAAAAAAAAATGGTACGGTTACCATAGCGACACACAATTCGTAATACGAACCTGTGGTCTCCAGAGAGCGTCCGCTGTTCTTAATTCCTCAATATTGCTGAAAAAAATAGTACATCAACTGGCAAATCAAGTCATGTTTTTCCCTTGCCATAAGTGAAATAATATTAGGAAAATATTAAAATAAGCTTCTGTATCTTGCTGAAAACTTACTTGTAAGTTAGTTTTGCTGTGGCATTTCTTGGCCCCGCGCAGATTCAGAATTTGAAATCCAACCAAATTAATATCCATCCTGGTTATGCGTCTCCACCAAGCTTGGAATGACTTTGTTTTGAAGCGTAATGGCTAGCAAAGAATCTGAAAATAATGCTGGATTTTAATAAACTCCTGGACGTTTTGGGGGAAAAAAATGTTCTGAACAGATACAAAATAAAAGCTTTGTGAACACATTCATTAAAGTGGTTTAAGAACAGCCTTCCCTGGTTCTTCTTCGTTTGGGCGATCTCTACGTTTTCCTGTCCTGGAATAAATGTGAGAGTATGAAAAGGTTTCCTGTAGATCTGTACATCTGTAGATCTACTCAAAAGTGGAACAAACCTTGCGCGTATTAAGGCCCCTGATGTGCGGACGCAGCGCCGGTTCACCACTTGAGGCAGGATCTTGACCGACAAGCAAACAGCTTAAAACAATTCTCAAGAAAACCGAGATAATTAAGATGACTGAAATGGACATAGGGGCTGGAAATCTTCAGAAAGACTCAAAATGTTCATATTAATGGTTATGAAAAGGTCTTGCCTTGACAAGCGAAATATCAAGAGGGAGTAGGGAAAGATTTATTTATTTATTTATTTTGCAGAGCGGCGCAGTGTGCTGTCAGTTCGACCAGGAAAAAAAAAAAAAAAAAGATTTAAAAGGAATCGGTACACCATGTCCGAGCTATTTCACTGTTTAACGGAACCCTGCAGTTTATCAGCCTTGTTTGGTCCAGATGAGACGCCGACCTAATGTTCCAAATCGCAGATAAATCATTCAATTAAGCCGACAGAGGTGTGTGTGTGTGTGTGTGTGTGTGTTTGTGTGTGTGTGCATGTGTGTGTGTGTGTGTGTGTGCATGTGTGTGTGTGTGTGTGTGTGTTCAGCAGGATGAGGCCAACATATGTAATCACCTTTTGTTAAGGGGGAATCGCAGACGGCTGCTCCACGGGTGACGGGCGAAACAGAAGATTTTACAGCCACTCAAGGCGTCCGACTCTGCTGGCCGGCTCACACTGGAAACACCTGAACTCTGCGGGGAAACCTGCTGGAGTGCAGCTGGATGCTGGCTCCAGTTGTTTGACGGGTTGCCATTACGGACGCGCTCGGTCGATGCTAACGGTAACGTAGAAGGATAAGACAAAGAGCTCTGGCCGGAGGCTGATTTGGGGAGGAATGCTGCTGCCTGTACAAACGCAAAGGAGAAAGAAGTTTGGGTTTAGTTAAAAAAACAAAAGCGTTGAGTGAGATGAGCTGGAGGCCGCTGCAGCTATCCGACTCAAGCGGTGCAACTAACGTTGCCAACCGGTTTCATTTATTTCTCGAAAACATTGCATCCTCTCGCCTCCTCTCCTCTGCTCTGGTCCCTCTTGCCATTGTTAGTGAGAAGCAGCTTGAGGAATCCGAGCAAAATAAGCAAACTGCTTATCATGAAAAACCCTGAGAAACACCAAACCTGCGCGTCAGGCAGGTAATTAGTCCTCCGCAAATTGTTTCTGTTGCTTTTATCCTCCCGTTGCTATACTTAGAAAAGACGTGCCGCACAGAAAGTTCTGCATTCTGATCGTCTGAGTGACGTCCTGTATTTAACTAGTTGGTTTCGGTTAGACTATCGGAACGGTTGCTTCAAAACCCAATTAACGAATATTCGTTGCCCCTTCACACTCCAGCAAAAAAATTATAAAAAAACACTAATTTGCCAAACTGTCTGCTTGATTTCTGACTCCCAAGCTTCCACTGTGGTTTATTTTTGCTAACCTGCCCATTGGACAGTACAATGGGCATTTTTTCCGACTCAACTTGCTCATTTGAATAGGTCAGGTTGAATTATAGTGGCACGCTTCACCTTAATTCAATAATCCAAAAAGACAGCTTTCATTGCCCCTGGATCATGTAAGTGGGAATTGCGAGGTCATATATTTAAGTTGATTCGAAATGTATAATTTACTTTTATAATTTTACTTCTGCATGAATTTTCCGTCGCCTCTGCTGCTCTTTTGCTGCCGGTGCTTAAAACCCCCCTGCAGGGTTTCTAGGTTTTTCCCGGCGGCGTCAAGAGATTGTGAACCTGACGCAGGCTGCAGAGACGGCGGAGGAGGCGAACAGGCGCAGAGTGAGTGCTTCGCATCCAGACAGGAGTCAGGTGAGGGCGTGCTTTTGTCTCCGTGGGGGAAATTTTTCACCGGGCATTTAAGTGTTTGTTTAAATGTTTGTTCGATTTCAAAAATCTTTTTTTTTTTCTTCCATTTGAAGATATTAAGTATTACAGTGACAGGTAACATAATAAACTTAAAGTTAGTATCAGTTGAAGCTGTAATATCTAACTTTTACACAAATATGTGGTGACACTGTGGCACGAGACGGATAATCCTCGAAACACTCCTCCACCTCCTCCCAGTGCTCCTCCTGTCGTCTTTAGACATGCACCGCCCCCAAACTAAAACAGCCAATCAGAGCCTGGGGGAGGGTCCTGGCGCTGCCAATCACTGTCGTTTACGCACAACTTATTGTTACAGGAATACCGTCGCTAATGCCAGCTAGCCTGAGTATTTTTGGCAGGAGAGTGACTGACAGCCCGAAGACTCTCCTCCTGGATCTGATTGGTTGTTTCTGACTGAGTGCCGTGTTTCTGTAGTCAGTACTGGGAGAACTGGGAGAAGGCAAAGGAGATTCATCTTTTTCTCAAGCAAATATGTCACTTCCAAATTGATTTTCTTCTATCTCTGAATATGCTTTAGACATTTGAGAAATATGGCCTTATTATGATTCGAATAATTATGAACATTAAATTATTGTCTTTTGCTTGCAAGCAAAAGACGTGTGTAGGAGTCAGTGGGAGGGCATGAAAACAAGAAAAGGAGGGGCAGCAGTCCAATTCTGTTCCATAAAGCCAGAGCAAACTATGCTCCCTCCAAAGCTTTCTCTGGCATCTCACTAAATTGACTTTAAACTGCAGAAACGGTCTGACAGAAAAACACGAGCGGTTTGAAACTGTACCTTTTTAAAATCGTGTCTCAGTAACCCAACACGAGCCCGGCGCCCGCTGGTGCAGCACGGAGGAACTGGGATGCGGGTGATAGAGCGAGGAGCCCCAGTGTAAATGCGCGACCGTGTAACAACAATTGCATGTCACCCTTGGAAACAGATATATTACGTTTAGTTCATTAAGTCTGCTCAACCAAAGGACAAAGTTTAAACCTCTATGACAGAAAACCGAACCGCAAGTGGCTTCTGTGATCTGGCAGCAGGCAGGAAAATAAAATTGACCCGAATGTTCAAGACGGGGAGCCGTCACTGGTCAGCAGGTATGATAAAAAAAAAAAAAAGAAGGTGAAATACCAACAGTATTGCAGATTTCAATTTCATCTTAAAGCTCACACGTTTGTCAGGTCAAAACAGTGGTTCAGGTTGGTGGGGCAACAACAGCGCAGGGAAGATTTTCTGGGCACGATTTGGGGCCCTTAGCGCCAATAGAAACTCCACAGCCTGATTATTATGGCTGATTATGTCCATCCCTTTACGACCGTAGTATTTCCATCTTCTTCTTGCAGGATAATAAGGCCGCTCGATTGTGGAATCAAGCCTTAATAATTGTTTTGAAATGACTATCATTTAAAATAATGACTCATTAAGTTTGGAAAAGGAAAGATAACCAAGGCAGCAGAAGGACCACGAATTGCCTTCAAACACGTTCCAGTTGAACATTTCCAAAAAGTAATAGAAGTATTCATCCAGATGTCGGCTGCACGATACAAAATAAAGGCAAATACTCTAGGGGAAACATGGCAGTGAACTCCAGTAGCTACATTAAAAGCGTTAGCAAATGATAAATCCTATAAGAACATAAAGATTTTTCACAACTGACAATAAATAAGTTCTTTCAACTGAACCAGTTTGTTCACGGTTTAGTGCCGCTACTGAAACACATCCCATACATTTCAGACACTTCCTAATTAGCAACTTAAAGGTCAATCCAGGTGTCAGATCCAGATGATCTGAGCAGCGAATTGTGCAACAAGCAGTGGAGACGCCATTATCTTCCAAATCCCGTGTGTTTGATCAGCATCTGTGTCTTGGGAGTCTGAAGAGTTGCCAAACAAATTAAATGACTTAATCATTTTTTTCTTTCGCCACCGCAGTATCAGGTTGTTCATTTTGCTCCGTTGCCATTTCACATCTTCGGGTGTTTTGGTAAAAGTCGCCACAAGACATTTTCCATACGAGTCTGTTGAAACTCACCTGTCATACGACTGCTACTCCCCTCTCCTCTCTCTGCCATCCTTCAACGAGTTTTCAAAACAAGACTGCAAAACAGCGCCAACAAAGTAATTATGTAAAAAAAATCACATTTTTTTTGATAATTATGTTGCTTGGAGCTGAAATTGATGATAGGGTAATGTGCCATGTCATGAGTTCTGAACTGCCTCCAGCTGGTCTCTCCAGGAAGGTCAGAGTTCACGGTGCTCAGTCGGGACGTCGTCATGGCCTGCGAAGTGAAAATGTGGCTCAAAAGTAAATGTCAAAAAGTTGTTGAGCATGAAGACGTTGATGTCTAACTGTGGTTCGTAGAAACGAAAGCAGTGAACAGGAAGTGGAATTGTGAACAATAACGCTGAGTTGTTTCTGCGTCATTTTAGAACTGCAGTCTGCCTGTGGCTGCAGCTTGCCAACGGCAGCCGAGGGTGTGAACAAAGCCATTCAGCCCTTCCAAATACTGAGCAGTAGGACTTGGAGCAAGAGGAATGTGCAAGACGTTTTATTGCTGACAAAGATACGCGTCTGTTTTCATACTGGGAGATGGTTGTTTACAGAAAACACAACTTTTTGATGAGCTTCGTAGCCTAGCTTCCTTCGTAATCAAGTTCGGCCAAACACTGACAATTGGGTGAAACGAAATCCAATCGTTCAAAACTTCTACAGAGTCCACACCTCTAGCAAGCCGTCGTTTCTCAATAGACAAGGATCCCGACTGTCTGGACGAAGCAAAGAGGACAAGAGGCTGAAATGGCTGTAAACAAGATGGCCGTTGATGTCGACCGAAAGCCTGCATGGCTCAAAAGCAAAGTGGTTTGATTAGGCAACATGTTTTTATCAGCAGTTTTCCATTGGCCAACACAAGGTTCCAATAATTTGAGAATGTCAAACACTTAGAAAGTTGACCGTGAAGCATTGATTATGCAACTACTTGACTCAAGGGAAACAAGAGAGCCGGTTGAGAGCTGACGCATTTTCTTTGAAAATCCCTGTCAGGTTTGCCTTTACTGTACTGCTGTTCTTACTCCGTCTCCCAACTCCAGTTGAGCTGCACTGACTCAGCCTTGATGAAAGTGCTTCACATGAATGAAGACGGGCAACTGTTGCACGTTTATGCGCCGCAGACAAGTTCACACAGTGTTTATGCAGCGCAGTAACACATTTTCCAGAAATGTCACGATCTGCTGTAGGACCTGAGATGTTGTGTTGCCATTGTTCCATCCACCATCGTACAGGCTTTTCACTCCTGTCCAGTTTCCATGGTGATAACTCTACAGAATGGGCTGTACGTCTAACTCTTAATACAGTGGAACACTGTGTGTGTGTGTGTGTGCGCGTGTGTGTGTGTGTGTGTGTGTGTGCCATTTCCCATGCGTGTGTGTGTCTGTGTACAGCAGCCGATAGTTTATGTACTGCGTCATTTCATGAACACCCACTGACATTAAACACTGAAACAGGAGCGCACACGCAAAAAACCTGAGCAGAATTTACAGCCCGGTTCTGACTTCTCTGCTTCTCTCAATGTGTGCAAATTCTTCAAATCAAAAGAAAAAAAAAAAAAACAAACAAAAAATCTTAGTTCAGTTTTGTTTGTTCCTTTCCTCAAAGAGGCCCAGAGGACAGCCATCTGTCTAAGATCCTGAACAGACTTGTCCGGTACTGATGTGAGCGAAACCGGGAGGCGACAAGAGATTAACCGCAGCCAGCTGTTGGCCTGGTGTGATATTTCCACAGAGGGAACAATCTTCACCGTGGGCGGAGGGGGGGGGGAGGTGGGGGGGGGAGGGGGGGGGACATACAATAGCGGGACCGAGGTTTGCGGACGAGACGCGGCGGCAAAGACTCATCGTCGGCGATGAGATGTGAGAATTGCAGAAGGATATTAATGCAACTCAAGCGAAATGGCGTGAAGCCGGCGCTCTGACACAGTTGCTGCGGCGCGGAATCGCATTATCTTGTCATTCTTCTCCCTGTCAAGCAGAGGGACTGTGTTGCTCCGCTCTCACCGGTCCCGGGCTGGCATCTTCAAGATCAATTGTTTTGGTTTCATTTCACAGTCACTGGTCCCGAGCATGTCGCTTCCCTTCAAGGCCGAGTATACAAGCAGCAGCTTTAATCACGCTGTCCTTACATGAAGCTTCACCCCCATAACAGTGGATAATTGCACTGTCATTAAACTGTCTTCACCTGCTCAGCGTGTGTGACTGCGCACCGAAGTAGTGAAAAACATTTTAGAGGGGATATCGCTCGGCCTTGGTTGTTCGCGGCGTCGCATTCGGCTCATGTTCTCCCCGCTCTTGCTTTCGGCTGAAGGAAGACATCCACCGACACATTTTACACATCAAAGTGAGGATCCTGGTCTTTGGATGGACTTAGCCACAAGAAAAGGAGGAAGTTTAGGAAACCTTTTGTGGCTCGGGAGGCAAAAGCGAATAAATCCCAACTGATGTGACTTGCATTGCTGTCAGTTTGGGGTTGCAAGTTTCACAATTAAAAAGAAAAAGAAGTGTGAAGATACATTCAGGAAGAATAATAATAATAAAAAAAAACTTTCTGTTTCTTCTAAATGTTTCCTTGAACTAAGCTATATTAGCTTCTACACGCATAATATATTTTCTAATAAAAGTAAAGGACGTTCTGGACGATATATTGATGCCACAATCTTATTCGGGGGTTTAATGGTGCAAGAGTTCATACAGAATATTTTCAGTAGAGACCTTTGGTTTCACCAGTATGGGTATTGAACGAATGCAGCGTTGCTAAGAACCCGCACTGATGCAGTGCTTACATGCAGAACCAAAGTGCACTACTCCAGATTCCCCTGTGGAGTTTTTAGGAGGTTGCGCATGATGAAACGCCGAAACAAAACAGCACCAAGAGCCCGTGTGGCAGTATGATTAAAGTCTGCAGTTTGGGAACATTATGGCTTCCAATGCTCCATTTGATTTGTCACAGAAGCTGGAGCTCAGATCTGGAAATGATGTCACACCTGAGTTCATTGCATTTTCCAAGCTGGAAAACCAGAGGGAACCGCTATTAACTACACAAGCCGGCGACACTTTATTTCTCTTCCTTTTATGCATTCAAAAGCTAAAACGTTTTTTTTTGTTATTGTTGTTGTTTAGGGTTTTTTTTCCCCAAACAGTGGTTGTGCAGCATTATGCCCGGCTTAGAAGAAAGACCCGCAGTTTACAACATTTTTGCTGTGTTGCTAAGTCTGTGCTAGGCAACAAGAAAAGGTAGCAACCATTTTTAATTTTAAAAAGACTTTTATTTTGCTTGAAAATGCTTAATAGTGAACTTTTTAAAAAAATTTCTGCTTGTGCAAGAGGCCACAGAAAATCATTCCTCGGACTCCATGTGGCCCCTGAACCAGACTTTGGACAGCCCCTTTAGACAAAACCTGTATATCATTTAGTTTCACTGCTATTACTCTTAAATATCATATTCTGTTAATGAAGATTAATTATCTAAACATCTGTTAACACTGATTTCTTTAGCTAAAATTTGAAGCATGTTTATCTCCATGTCTAGTTTTTTTTTTTTTTTTTTTTAATAAAACACAAGCATTCACCATGAGTCATAACAGTTTCTCCGGATCATGTTTCTTTAGCCGTGTGAGCCGCCGCTGCAGCACATGGTGGTTATCTCACCAATGGGAGCACAAACAGGCCTGGATCTTGTGGGCGTCTTTTATGCACTACACATCCAGTCGCACTGAAATAAAAAGAAAAATCTGAATATTATTGGAAAGTTTATTGAATCCAGTAACTCAGTTTGCTGAGTGGAACACGTCATGTTGGAAGTTACTCAGAGGCTGAGTTTTCAACCATTTATCTGATTGTTTGCATAAGAAAATTTGGCCCATGCGAATAAAACTGGAGGGCAAAAAGACTGGAGGGCAAAAAGACTATTCTGTCACTTCCATAGCCGCGTTAGAATAACTCCGTTAACTCAATCAAACTTGGACATGTAGATATTAACTTCAGGAGATATTAACTTCATGCTGTGCTCCATGGCAAAGGGAAAAACCGTTACACGTCTTTCTCGCTCTCTGTATCAGCGCAGCCACGAGAAGGCTCGCTACCATAGCAACTGACAACAAACAAACAAACAAAAAAACGCAAATATTTCCCACAAAAAAGCAGAACATTCAACCTGTTGCGGTGGTATGGTTTTAGGCTTAATGTTTATTTTGCGATTATTAATAAGTGATTGCTGAGAAGAGGACAAAACTATAAATATATCGCTGCCGTTGACTGTATGGCATTACGTCGCAGGACTCGGTAGATATATATATATGTGTGTGTGTGTGTGTGTGTACATCATGTATGTATTCTCTCAGCAGCTGTGTGTGCGGCCCAAGGGTCCACAACGCGGCTCTCGCCCTGCTGATCTTCTGAGAGAAAACGTTCACTGCACTTCGCCGTCGTTTCCAACAGAAGGTGTCAAAAAGTCTCTGGTGTCTTTCTGTGTTTTTACTCAGGTTACCTTCCCTGTATTTACTGAGAGCAGAACATCTGACAAAACGCTCGCTCCCCGCGAGAACGACCAGGTTTAGAAGATGTGGTTCTGATGCGACTGCCCTTTGAATCGTTGTGTTAAAATGTGCCAACTCACGATGATGTTGAGTCGCAAAAACAGTCATCTGTGTGAAACCGAGGCACAATACATATATATATATTTTAATTTTTTTTTTTTGCTTGAAAGATTTACTGTTCTGCCAGGTGGGGAATTTCTTTTTTCCCCTCACTGTTCTCAATTAAAATATGTTTTGCAGCACTCGTATGAATTTTTGCACACAGATAGACAGGCAGGTGGTGTTCTGTTCAAAGGAATGACTGATGCTGGGGGAAAAAAAAAAAAGAGACTTGGTTTTCAGCGTTAAAGCCTTTCCCACATGTTTGCTTCTGTCTCTCTCTTCCTCTCTGTCTCTGTGTCTTCCAGGATCTCTTTGCCTGCCTAACTAGCAGCTCTGCAGCCACATCACTTTGATGGTCCACTTTATTAAGATGAATGGATCTCATCCGCACGATGCCCTCCTTGATTTCGCTGCGTTCCTTCTCCGTGCGCGTGTTGCGCCTCACGCGCTCAGCTGTCACCTTGGCGAGCCTGACAGGTTCCCCTCCTGAAAGTCACCTTGGCGACGGCGAGTTCACAGCCCCACTGCAAACATTTACTTTCTCTGACAAAAAGAAAGAAAGAAAGAAAAAAAAAAGAAAAGAGAACTGCTGCAGCATGACTCAGTTAGACTGTGGGCTCTTTGGAACGGGCTGCAGAACGCGCGGTGGAAAAAAAAAAAAAAAAATCACGCAAGGAAAGCGAGCGCCGGAGCCGCGGAGCAGAGGTCACCAGCCTCCATGTTTTCTGAGCTGCATGCATTTAAATGCACCGATAAAGCTGGAGGAGCGGGGTTTGCTGAGAATGTTGGCGCAGTTTGTCTCCTTTTTTTTTTTGTTTTTTCCCTTCCACTGTAACGCTGTACAAAACTATGTTGCACAAAAAGCGCAGCCCTGCATCTGTTCTTTCTGCCCCGGAGGACCAGAGGCAGTAAAATGTAATTAATTACATGATCAAGTGGTTCAGGAAGGTCTCGGTTGCGCTAACACTCGCAAGTAAACAACAAGCAAGTTAAGGGATTGCTGTTAATTCACTAAGCTGAGTGATCAGTGTAACACAGAAATGTCCTGCACTCCAGTGGGATCCCCCGAGGTTTATCCACGCCAGTGACCAGACGGCATGCAGGCAGAACTGCTTTAAGCCTTTAAATCGCAACTGGAGTTTCTGTTATATATATATATATAAAAAATATGTGTGTTCATTTTAATGCAGCTGTAAATCAATAGACTGTGAATAACGACGCAAATAAAAATTATTCACGTTAGAACAAACTACGTGAAAAAAGCACTGTAAGTCAGTCTTCGTTTATTTTAGGGCCATCGGCCAACTTCAATTAGACGGGCTTTAAAATAGACGGGCAGACATTCAACCAATTAGAACTTAGTTATTTCAGTAACTAAGTTCATCGAGAAAGTTAAATTAACGATTAACTATGCACAGGGGTTTTTAAGCCCTTATTTCTGTTTATTCTGCTACTTTCCGTTAATGAACGCACACATTTAAGATTAGAACATCAGGCTAATAAAAAAAAATCATTTATAAAACGGTAATGTGAGCTTATTGAAACTTGACTGCATGTGATTATTTGCGGTGAATATCGTGGCAGTCTTACACTGTTACGTATCTGACTTTTTTTTAGAGGCAACATAGTCACCAAACGGATCACTGGATTGGATTGTAATCAATAGAATAGAATAGATCTATCATTAATTAAAGGTAATTTTAAAAGAATCACAGTAGAACAGCTCAGCCCACGTTTAACATTGTATGCATTGTAATTTGTCTCACTCCAAAGTGATATAAATGTGACAAAAAAGGAGTGGAAAATTCTCATATTGGTGTTTTCAGAAATATAACAGAGGATTAATGCATTTCAAACTTTGCTTTGAAGAATATCTCTTCATTATCCACTTCTCGACAGCCAGCGTCACACTCGTCTTAGATTTGTCTTTGCCCCAACAGAAGCTTCTCACATGGCTGAAATACCTCCTCGCCATGGCAACAAGCCCTGCAGAAGCCTGCTAACGAACCATTCGTTCATTTCATGTGTGCTGGATCAGGAAAACGTTTAAAACCTGCACCTTTTGAGCTTCAGAGTTTGTCACCTCTGACAAAGGCAGTCCAAATAACTCAGAAACTCTGCTAAACTGTTTACAGCACAGAGGAGAACCCACTACCCACTGCAAAGAGCAGGGAGTGGGTACCTAAAAAAAAAACACATTTTGTTTTGTTTGTGTTTTTTAACCTCTGAGGTTACGGCGCCCTGGTTGGTGAGCCACTTCCAAATCCACCACTAACATTTGGACTTGTTGGGCTTCATGTTTCAAAAGGAACGGTCGCTGTTACAGATCACAAACTAACGCAAACATGGCCGTGGCTCAGACGTTTATAATTTAAGACACTTTAAACAGAAACCCATCAAATCTCACTTTAACTCTTTTTTTTTGTTGTTGTCTTTTTTGTCCCAGCCTTTCTGATGACCTGAACCCTGGAGGCTGCCAACAGCTGAGAATGCTCTGGGGCATTAACATATCGCACGTCATTAACATAAAAATAAGACACACCCGTTACCAATTTGGTCGGCATCCGTTTGTGGAGACACAGGATGGTGGGAGGCGTCTGTGTGGAGCTCAGCCGGCAAAATAAAGCACAGTTAAGGCCTCATTTATTCCCATCTCCTTGTACTAATAAAGATGGAGAGGTTTGAGTGGAGACTATCAATCCTCTGCTCTCATAACCCTCAGCACATCTCTGCCGGTTTCTCTCATCCTGCCCGGAGAGAAATGCCCGCAGTGACCGGGGGGGAGGGAAGACACAGCCTCTGTTTCACTCCGGATTTTTCAAGTCCAACGACGGAAAGACGAGCTTGACCAGACTAGCGACCCCGCCCGATTCAAATGACAGATTTAGAAATGATGTGGCATTTCATGCGGCGTGAGGCCGGGTCCACCGGCGTGAGGAACATGACAGCGGGAAAATGTTAGAGGCGTCTCGGCCGGACGACGCGCCCATCGGGTTCCGCGCAGAGATTTTCCGCCCGACGAGAACAGGCACACGAGAGCGACCACCGGTTAGCCAGCGTCTAAAACTCTCTTTGAACACGCCATCGTTCACAGACGCGCGACGCCTGTCACTGTGCGCCAAGATCTGAGAGGAATGCAACATGACAGAGATTGTCCAAACGAATGTAGCCGAACACGCGGCTCGATGTGCGTCGTGTCCTGAAATAACGAGCAATTCATCTCGAGCAGCTACTCCGGCATCGCTGTGCCGAAACGGACGAGCGGAGAAGGCCTGAATCGCTCCGGCTCCAAAGCGAGGAGAGGAGAATGCATATCGCCCTGGAAGAGAAGCTGTCATCTGTTTTTCCATTTCCACAACTCCTGGCTTCGCCTGTGTCTTTGTCCACTGTCAGACACAGCTGACATTAGTATTCTGACAGAGCCTCCTTCGAGCAGTGTTCGGTGGCAGCCACTTAATTTGTCATTTATTGCTCCATGACAACTGAAGTAATTGAACCCCTAGCCCATGGATGTGATCCGCCAGCCTTTCGACCATTTTCTCTCATTGTAGCGGGGAAGGAAGGAGCTATAGGAACCTGTGTGCAAAATGGGACACGGATCTCATTTTATGGAGCAATGAGATGGTCGCTGAAAACCTTTTCCACAAGGGCTTCTGAAATGTCTGCTGCGCGGCTCAGAAATGGACTGGAGGGTGAGGGAAAAAAAAAAAAAAGAAAAAGAAAAGGAAAATCAGAGTGAAAGTATGAGGAACCATGCTCCAACGTACGCGTACAAACGGAAATCAATACCTGATTTTAGTAAATAGATATTTAATTAATTACAAGACATCTATGATAATTATTTGCGTTAAAATTTCAGCCACACTGTTTCGTCATCTGCGCTACGTGTTGCGTGGAGCTGAGCGTGAGGACGTCTGTAGAGTCTGTGCGTTGATTCTGACGTGCGTTTGAATAGAGCATGTGCGCTGAGATCAGATGTGTGGACTCCACGGACGTCACTGTGTCGTTCCATACATTTCTTTTCCATATCAGACCACAAGCTCTTCTGAGAATGACGTCTCCATGTGCCCTCAAGTTGATTAATGCAGTGATGAAAATGTGAATAATGCAGTGTTAAGAAAGTTATGTTTTTTTTTTTCCTTGGGACAAATGTTTATACGCTGCAGTGTGATGGTAGCATGAGAGAGAATCAAACATTAAAAAAAAAAAAATCAATTAATTCATTAAAAGCCTTCATGGGTGTCAAATAAAGGTACAGTACCAAACATTGTGTTCCAAGAATATCTCTTACAGCTCTGGCACAGACGTGTCCAGTGAACACAGTGTTATTCAACACCTAAACATGCAGAATGTCGGTGCGCTGAACAGAGTGCACAGAACACACCTCTGATCATTTCAGATCTGCTCATTTGCATACGCGCGCCACGCTTGAGCGCTAATAAGTCACGCTTGGCACCATGCTGCAGGGTATGGGAGCCATTACTGCTCGAAGAGGACTCGGGTGCTAGCCATTTCCAGGACCAGTCAGGTGTTTCAAAATGAAGTCAAAGGAACCACGAGACGCTCTGGAGGCATTTTAACATGTTTCTTTAGTTCGCCACTTCAGCTAAACGGGAAGTTAGACGCCAGCAGACAACTGAGCGTCTCACAGCCAGATTGCTCTGTGTTGAGCAACTCTTAAGCATCTTAAACACACGCGAGAAATAGCACTAACACACTAAATGTGTCGGCTGTTAGCATACTATGAGCTAGAATAAAGTGTAATACCCACAATCAGAGTTGTTTTCAGCAAACAGTAAACCCTGCTTAGCTGCAGAGCTAAACACACATACCTGCTTTACATGGCCTGCTCTCCACAATGTGCCACCGATCATCAATAATCTCTAAGTCCCCAAGGTTCCTCCATTGTTACAATAAGTGCTCTAAAAATTTAACATGTCTGACAGTAAGACAAATGTTTTTCCTCTTAAATAATTTTTGCTCCGAACAGATCTTGTTCAAGGGAAGGATATACTGCGATATAAACTTCTTTCATTTTAAGGTGAGCACAAAAGAAGTTATTACAAGGACTATAACCTACATTGTAAAAGAGTAAATGAGATATGCTGCGATTCTTTTTAGTCGGGCTATATTGGTACAGACACTGCTGCCCCATAACCAGAAGGGTTTTACTGCACCGGGCGATTTTCACTGATGCAGAGGAAGCTCAGCAACCTGAACAGAGACCTGAGAAATCCCGCCTTGTTTATTTTACAATAAAGATTTTATGATGAAACGTAACCAGAAGAACCCGAAAACATTACCTCAACGTTGTTTTCACGGAAATCAGAAAAGACGAGAAAGCCCGACGAGCACGACATCTCCCGTTGTTTATTAGTGTCTCGTCAGGTTTTATTTTGGTAAAACATTATTTCACGAAAAGAAAAGTGGTTCGGGAGTGGATCTGAAATGATCGGTTTGCTCATCCATCAAGGGGCGTTAGAAACTACCTGACATTTTATCGAGCAACAACTCAAATTGACGCACGCACATAAAGTCCAGACCCATCTAAATCATCAGAGATTGTCAGAGCAGCCAGCAAATTGTCTTGCAAGCAAAAAGACTCACTGTAAAGTGAACGTCTTTAGCAGAGGTGAAGCAGGTGGACGGAAGCGCCATACTCTGGCGTTGTTTCATTATTTTCCAGGCACCAAGTGCCATTTTATACCACAATCAAGTAACTATGTTGCTTTCAGTTGTTATAAAAATACTGTATATGTCAAATACGTCTTAAAAGAAAATTGTAGTTTAACGCTTTAAAATTGGGCTTCTGTCCCTTTAAAAACTCCTGTTCTTTCTGAAGCTCCGCCTTCAAGAAGTATTCCCAACATGGCGCCTCTATTGACCCTTTAGCAGCCAGCATTTTTACCAGCGTTGCATTGAGAAGCAGCTCTTATAATCAGTTCAGCTGAGGTGCAGTTACGCCCAGTGTTTGCTAATTGCCACTTGCTAGTCTGAAGGAGCTGAGTGGGTGAGGGCTGCTCTGTGAGGCAAAAGCTTAGAAGCTCCAGGTGTTAGGTCCACCCAGGCGTTTTGCACAGCTGAATGGTTGCCACGGGAGACAAGGAATCAAGCAACAATCAAAGCAACTGTCCAGGTATATTTATGATGAGGGGATAACATGACATAAAGCTCAAAAAACATCAGTTTTGCATAAAACTGCCTCTTTAAGGTCTGGGGGTGAGCTAGTAGCAATACATCAGAAGACATTTATCAGATTACCGTTAATAAATGATTTATTAACATCTGAAACTGAAACCAAACCACAACAACCCTGTGATTTAAAAGATAAAACACACTTTAAAGTCAAGTCCTATCTTTACAGCAGCCACATATTGGCTAATAAATGTTTAAATATCAGTAACTTGCTTCACTCCCCTGGTGAGTTATAATCGAAGCATCTTCGGTGACAGGCTCCTTCTAAGAAATGACCAAAACTATAAAAGCGGTATGAGACGGTAAAAATGACCAGACTCTCTCCTCCTCCCCCCCTTTTTTTTTTTTGTGTCTCAGTTCGCTCGTAAAAGGCCGCAAGTCGGGACGGATATTAATAAAATGAGCCGTGTGGAAGAAAACACGACATCCTACACGTTTCGCCGTCATCTCGGAGGATAATCGCAAATTTTTGTCTGAAAACAATTCGGTGCCCTGTTTTTGCAGACCCACATTAAAGCTGGCAGATCAACCAGATCCCGGTCCGCTGCCTGTGGCGGCCCACGCTGCTAACTGCACTTGATCACCACAGAAATGTGAGATTGAACAGGGCTGCTGCTGAATACGTTTTACATTGACCAGAACCTCGCTTCGCAATTACTTTTCCAGCCGAGTCCGAGGTCCAGACATTGTAACACTCCCATCCTGTCTGCTTTACTTTTTTTCACGACGGCTCAGTTGTCTACTGCTTTTTAGTTTTGCCCTACTTGAGACGATGACAAGATTGTCACACAGTTTGCTCTTTACTAGAAACGAGCCTATAATTTCTAAAGAAGAAAAGAAATTCCTCCTCTGTTTTCAGACATATTGGTTTTATTCATTTTCGTCTCATGCGTACGGCAGTGGTGCAGCATGACGGTATACTGCTGACCTTTACAGTTATTAAATGTCCCCATTGCTTATATAGCAAAGATAAATAGAGAGACATTAGTTTCTGACAGCAAAAAATATGTTATTAAATACTATTGAGCGGAAAGGTGGCAGTTAAAAAGTCCCTCTAATGTTTTTTTTTTTTTTTACATTATTATTATTTTAAATATAAAACAATCAATATTTCTGTTTCAGTTTGACCCAATGGGCACAAACTCTGCCTTCGACGCACGGACCAAATCAGAGGCAAGACGGAGCGATCTTTTGGCATTACCTTTCACCCCGCGACTCTGTTTGATGTCTGAGATTCAAATTGCGACAACAGGAATGAAAGAGCTGGGAACTTGTCAACACCTCTTAAACGCAAGATTTACAGGGAGGAGAGGCGACTCTTCAAACGAGCCTTTGGAGATTGCACTTTCTGCTTCGGTGAATGCGGATAATAAACGCATGCATAATTTGACACACTTCAGGTATAAAAGATCCATAACAAAAGGAGCATGACTAGATTAGTCGCTGAGATTTCTTTCTTTTTTTTTTTTCTTTTTTTTTTAAGGTTGGAAAAAGTTATTTAATTAGGACTTTGTGTTGCTCCGG
The DNA here is from genome assembly GCA_911649635.1 of Poeciliopsis gracilis. Classification (NCBI taxonomy): domain Eukaryota; kingdom Metazoa; phylum Chordata; class Actinopteri; order Cyprinodontiformes; family Poeciliidae; genus Poeciliopsis; species Poeciliopsis gracilis. The sequence continues at coordinate 116,573 of CAJVRI010001356.1, forward strand.
CTTGTTTAATTTACTTTAAAATGTGAAGAAGGAGAATTTCCCCAGGGAAATTGATTGGCTGCGCATATATGAAGACAGAGTTTGACAGCTAAATGAACTATAACTCCAACTTGTTGCTTTATTATAGTTAGAATATTATTTGCTTTCCAGGACTTTCAGATAATGTCATCAAAAGTTGGGGTTTGTCTTTATAGCAGTTTGCATTTTGTATGTTTTTAATGCTAATTGAGTTCAATGTTGGTGTAATTGTTTCGTCTCTGGTGTTCAGACACATAATAGAGTATTTTGCATCACGAGGCAACATTTTAGCGATATTTGTTAGGCAAATCATAAATCTAGAAATGGCTCAGAGTTGAACAGCCTTAATAAAAACGCTTCTCGAAATCTAAGTGATCATTAAAAAAGAACTGAAACAATCCCCCCTTTTTTTTATTTTGTTTTCACAAAACCTTTTATAAATGTCAAACAGTGTTTTTTATGCATCTTTACTGCAGAACAAGGCCATTAAAATAAAAAATCTCCCAGGAGGAAACGGCACTGCTTTGGGCTAATAATCACCCAGATCTGGCGTTCTCTCAGAGTTCTCCGTTCTTTATTTCTGCTTTTCATCCAGAATGCTGCCAGACAAACGCTGCCGAAGCCGCCGATCCTCGTTCAGAGCTTCGTAGCCGAGCGTTTAAAAGCACGGTCTTTATTAGTCTGCTCTGTCAACGCAGCCGGTTCACTCAAGCCAAGAGCCTCTTTTCTTCTTTAACTTGAAAATAAGTCTGAAATACGGCCGCCTGGTGTCGAGCCTAAAGCTGACATGGTAATGTCCAGCGCTTCACACGATGTCACTTATTTCACAAGAAGAAGACACAAGCTGACAGGACGTGGATGGTGCTGTGCGCCTTTCACTCTGACGAGCTTTTAGTATGACGAGATGCCGCGCGAGAAGAGCTGAGGCTGGCTACCGAGGTTGAAGCCAAACGGGTTTTAATGAAATGCCGGAGAAACGTTGCCAGAAGCGACCAAAATCACAGCACCAGCCCAGCAACTTGTTGCCGCTCCAATCAGCTAAATCGCTTTTCCACGACCAACGAGACAAACAACCTGCAACCTGGACGTGTGTCTGGTCCCATGCATGAGGTTGAAACTTCAGTAACTCTTTGCTAAAGCTGCAGCTGTAGAAAGCAAATCAGCAGAAAGGATTTTTCTCAATAAACTCTTGAATAACAATATGAAACTTAGCCTCTCTAACGTGACGATAAATAAGTGCGTTAGAGAAGATGATCACAGCTAAATAATTGTATTATTTTATCAGAAGCAGGAATTATTGCTGGTTTGCAGTTTCACAATTTATCAGGCTGTGTTGCACTTTTTAGTGTTTGTACTGTGATATTGAGGAATTATCAAGAATAAGTTCATAAAAGCACACGATTAGCAGCGGGTCCTGCGAGGCGTAGACGTAGCCATTTTAAGTAGGGGCGCACCAATTTATCGGTCGGCCAATTTGTCAGCGCCGGTTTTCTTAATTTTGGGAGATCGGTGATCAGCCGATATTTATATGTGAAGCTGATCTCATCCCCTCATCTTATCCATCTCAGCAAAGGTCCAGAAATCAGCCATTGTTCTCTTCTGCTCTCCCATGTTTTTTTTAAAGATCGGTAATCGCCGATCGGCCAGAAAACTGCAATCGGTGCACCTCCAATTCTAGGGGATCTGCAGAAAATCTTACCAAGTATTTTTGGTCTAGTTCAAGTACAAAAGTCTAAGCACTCTTGATATAAGACAGAACTGAGATACCAGTAAATCTTAAGCAAGAAACAGGAGCTTGTATTAATATTGATTAAAACAAGGTACTAAATCTACTGACAGATCATTTCACTTATAACAAGATATTTTCCAGCAAGTGAAACAATATGCCGGTGGAACTTTTTATGAATAACAATGGATCATTAGCTTAAAACAAGCTCCCATATATTGCTGAAAGGTTACCTCTAAATTAATTTTGTATTATTTCAACTTAGTTTTTTTTTTTTTTTACAGAAACCTTACCAAAATTACTGGGTGAGATTTTATGGGGCTGTGGGTTGCAGTGAGAGGAGCTACCAGCACATTTAAGAAAGAGAAAAAAAAACACACCAGAAAGCAGATTTCCTTCCATACAGAGATATTGAGGAAGATTTACAACGGGAGAGGATGGTTAATATTTCAGGAACTACAGGCGGCACATGAGAATTGCTAAAGACGATGCAAACAGCTCACATCAGAAACCTACCCTTGAGCAAACTGCTGCCTCTTTTGAACCAGCGTGCCAGTTTAAGGAAATTCATCAAAACACCTGACACATCTGCCAAATCCTTAATATGTAAAATGCATATCTTTCTTTCTTCCTTCCTTCCTTTCTTTCTTTTCTTTTTTTTCTTAAGCCACTGAACAGATCAGACTCAGACATCTTGGAGTGGAATAGCTCCCACTTAGTATTAGCAAGTTTCTGTCCAAAACACACAAATCATGTGCTCAGTTAAAAGCCCTTTCATGTTTCGGGGGGAGCTTTGTCATAACAGCAGCTCTGTGAAAAGAACTCTGTGCAAACAGAGATTGTGCATGTCCAAAGGAATATAAGCTGAAGCTGAAATACGCGAAACAAAACCTTTGATGTTTTCTTTCACAATAAAAGCAACAAACGCGCTGCACGCGCTCGAGCACAATATGGCGCAGGTAACAATAGGGTGACAAAAGAAGCCCTTGCTTTCATTTGCCGAAGTGAGAAAGAAAAATAAATAAATATTTTTGTTTACGCCTTTGTGTCTCAAGGACAGCTATTTGCAATGTTAGCAAAAACCGTCCTGAGATGTTTTTCTGTTTCTTCTTTTTTTTTTTTTTCTCTTCGTTTTTGAGACCCAATCCCTTTTCAACTCTTGCCACTGCCACTTATCTACCCCCCACTTTTGCACATTTATGACAAAGGCTGAGAGGCTTCTTGATTCTTTGTGTGACCAATACAGAAGGCGACTCGCTGAAGCTGTTAGGTACAGTGAGAGATTTTCTTAGAGGTACAAACTTTATACGAAGGCTTCTACTGAACATTTACCCACTCAATAAATGTCTCCTAGTGTGGCTAACGACAGCAGTTCATTATAACCCACTGAACAGAATTAGCTAAATATCCAATATATCAGCAGAGTAAATTATTTACTTATAGACATCCATTCTACAAACATCAAATAGACAACATTTACAGTTAGCTGACCTTAATTATATATATATATATATATATATATATATATATATATATATATATATATATATATATATATATTTTTTTTCCAGTTCTGTCTGAATGAATATGTTTCTACACTTGCAAAAAGAGAGAAAAATAAATAGAGAAAGAGAAACCACAGGACCAAACAACATGTGCTGTTGTAACTGAAAAGCACAATAGTCAATAATAATAATGATAATAATAATAATAATAATTAAATATTAAATATATTTAGTGGCAACCACAGCCTAAGGTAGATTATATGTTATGAGGTTTGGAGATTCAACTTGTCAACTCTGAGCTGGAGGCATAAATGTTTAATTACTGGAGATAACCACTTGCGCTGAACCATAACGCTGCTGCAATATGAAACACTGGTTCATGTGTTTGCATAAAAAGAGGTGATGTCAACTAGGCACTGATATTTTGGGTTACATTTTGGTTGCTAATGTTCTCTCTCTTGTTACGAAGTCAGGGCTTCATTCACTCTAATCAGTTCCACAATGACCTGCTTATTTTCAGCGTGGTGGCTTTAAAAAAAAAGAAAAAGATAAAACAACCTGAAAAAGCAGAGGCTACCTTTCTCCTGACAACTAAAACTGAGCTCGCTCAAACGAATTTCACCCGGTTTCTCACCTTGTTTCATTAAAATCGGACCAGCCCCTGCTAGGGCTTAATCACACCGTTTTCTTCCTGAAACAAAAAACATAAAAACCTGACATCTCCGTTCCGCACAAACAATACTGAGATTTCAAAGCTGGGCGCTAACACACGAGTCATCACGAGGCTTTACTCATTTGGCAAGTTCCCACATCCCTGATATCAGTCACTTCACAACCGCAAATTATCGCTGTGGTCTCGGCTCTTGCTCCCAACAGACGACGGCGACATCAGGAAAGGCGAGAGGCACAAAGGACGCCGACTCACTTTGTCTTCCTTCAAGTCGTGGCGCGGGAAATCACGGTCCGAGTCGTCGCCGCCATTAGCTGCGAAGAAGTCAGAGTGACCGGATTTGGTCCGGCTTTTGTCAAATTAATGACCTGTGTGTTGCGCATGAGGGGGAGTTTGCAAGTAATTCCTGCAGAAGTGGAGACAGCGGTACCCAGATTACTATCGACAATGCGATATGTCTTGGATGCACTTTGCTTAGCGCTAATGAGGAAGCAGGAAGTCAGGCTACTTCATTTGACTCTCCTAATGTACACACACACACACACACACACACACACACACACACACACACACACACACACACACACACACACACACACACACAGAAACTCAGGGTGGTGAAGATTACCCGGGACCTAGTCACACACTTGATTCCAACAAATCCACCTTCTGTGCTCGAAGGAGAGTCTCAGTTAATGAAGAGACGCAGTGTGTGTGTGTGTGTGTGTGTGTGTGTGTGTGTGTGTGTGCGCGTGTGAGCTCTTTTTAAAGATTACTGCCCCGTGTGTGTGAGTCACTTTCACGACTGCGCTTTGAGACGAAGTGTGGGCTCAACAGGAGGTGACGGACACGGCACAGTGCTGCCAACTTCTAATCCAGATATTACTGAGACGGCCCAGACATCGTCACCAGAAGAAAGAGAAATCCAAGTCCAACACAAAAGGCCTCGGCAACACATTATGATGCGTTTTGTTTTTGGCTTTGGTGGGCAATTTATAAAGATTCATTTCTGTGTCTCGCTAACCTGCCTGCGTTTTATTTCCCTGACATTTATCTGCATTTGGACACAGCTCCCTCTCTAAAAAAGGGACAGCAATTATCTGGTTCGCTGTCCCGAAATGTAATTCTCATCTCCGACCGAAGTCTGGACCCAGGCCCAGGCAGACTGCTATAATGGGAAGGCCTGCAGTCTACCGCAAACACACTTAAACACAGAAAATTACATTTCACCTCACATTTGAAGCATGCGCTTCATTATTCCGGAGTGCGTTTGACTCTGGTTTAGTGTCTGAATGAATCCAGTTAGTACTTGCGACGGCTTTTTATCTAGGTGTTACAGCGAAAGTCGAAAGCATTACATATCCGTGGCGAGCGTGAATATCATATTTATTAGCTGCATATATATGACTTAATTGAACCATAATCTTTCTCGGGTGCGTGGGGGAGAGTGGGGGGCAGGGGGTTGATGTGCTGCCTTCTGCTGGATTGTCGTGACCTTCTTCTGACACACGGGCGATGAATCAGGAACATGTCTGAGAAACAAAGCGTAAGGACCTGGTTGAGGGCTAAAGCAGCCAAACCCCCCACTGCATTGGCTGCTCCTCAAATGGCAGCCAATAGCATGTTGAGGCATTTCAGCTTCCCAAGCAGCATTTTATTTCCAGGGAGCTTTGAGTTCAGAATCCGCACATAATAACATGCAAGTGTTGTTTATTCAAGTGGAAAAAAGAATACAGACTAAATATATATATATATATATATATCAATATGTTGGGTCCAGTTTGTAGAAATTTGAATTTAGCCAATTATTATAAACAACAATTTGGTGAACAAATTTTTGATTTATTGTCAACTTTCTTCTGTCTACATAAAGTGTGACTTGTTGCCACTCTTCATAAAGACGTGTGAAAATCGCGTCTCTAAAGAGATTCAAGTGAGCTGCTGGAGGGAAAACAGGCCCACAGCATGACAGATTTTCCACCATAACACTAGATGTCTGAATAAACGTGCTGAAAGTGAAAAGGTTTTTCCAATACTATTTGCTGGCATATACATCTAGTGCACTAAAATCTTAGTTTGTCTTTAAAGTTGCGTTTTCTACTCAACTGCCAACAAGTTTACTCACGTCTGTTCATACGCCCCCAGAGAAATTTGGTTTGATTGGCCGTCCCGAGCTGCACCTCGACCACACACTGTTTTGTAGCCGTCAACAAGTTTATGGCATAATTTTGGCCGTATATCTGACCACTCTTCTTGGCAGAATTGAAACATTTTCATAAATATAAACTGGTTTGGTTTCTGGTAGGAATTCAGTTTTTTGGCCTGGTGCACAGATTTCAACAGGGCAAAGGTCAGCGACCTACGCAGGCGTGTCTTCTTAGTATGAGGGATAGGCACGTTAGTAAGAGTGATGATGCACAATGTATATGTGAGACAACATTTCACTAATAAGTATTTCATTAACTGAATCCAACAGTTCTGCTGCGGTGCGGCAGGCGAATGCTAACCTGTGGATCCAATCGCCGACGGTCTGTGTCCAGCAACTAGCCAGAGCCACATGCAAAAAAAAAAAAAACACGTTCCAATTTTCCTTCAAGCAAACCAAGTAAGCTGAGTGATGATGCTGCATGCAGATAATGTTAGCTAAATGGTGGTAATTCATTCTAGTTTATCACATGAAGCTTGTTAACAAGAATACTAATGTCGTCGTTTCCTGTTTTACATCCTTGCTTGTTAGTTAATCCCAGGAAGAAACCCAAGCCTCTTTCATTTCTGTTCACAAGTTGTGCTCATTGTTTCCAGACACTTAAAGAAAATATTTATTGTCACAACAGACAAGAGCAAACAGCCAGAGAGAGACGTTAGAGCAGAGGCCAGCAGCAGGGCGATGATGCAGGGTTTCCTCAGGTAAAGACAGATTATGACTTGATGAGAAAGAAAGGAAATGTTATGTGCAGCAATTCCAGCTTTTTTTTGAGACCATGTCATGACGAGAAATAAAGCTTAAAAAACTGCAACTTTGACCACGCCGTTTTGAAAAAGGTGCTGCAAAATCAGCGATTTTTAGGGCACAACAAATCACCAAAGTAATGCTGCAGCATCCTGGAGTGACCGCTCATCGGCTTCCTCTCGCTCTTTCTCTGTCGTTCTGTTTGCTTCCTCCATCCAAATTCACTTAATTGTCATACAGAGCCCAAAGCCACGACTCTTTGTCTAGCTTTAGGTTGGCCCTGAACACACGGTCGAGTTTTATGGCTCTTTGTTGCAAAGTGGCAGCGAGAACTGAGTCTGGACAGCGTCCCCAGAAGTCGCCCGTCTCCGCCACTTTCTAAACACAGCATTTGTGATTGCGGCTGCATTGTGGTCCTGCTGTTCTTTCTCTTCCCCTGTTCTCTTGTTTTGATTAGTTTTGAAGTCACTTTTAAGCATTCCCTTTCAATTTGTCATATTTCATTCATTAATCCGGTCTGATCCCCGTGTTATCATTAAATATATATGTTTTTCTTTTATCTTTTCTATCAGCAGCTAGATTGCATGTCGGCTGCTGGAGAAAGAGGATAATTCAGCTGGAAATTTGGACTACTTTGTTTATGAATGCTCATACTTTCATACAAAGCGATGGTACCTTGTTGTGTGAGGCTTTTTTTTTTTAATAGCTGGTAGTTTTGAATTCCTTCCTTAACGAGAGTTTGACGAGTTTCTGACTCATGATTTCAGAGATGCTGGAATCATGCATAAAACTTGAAAACATTTACTGAAATTTCTGTCAGGCTGAAAAACATTAACTTTGGAGGATGGGCTTCTTTCTTGCTTGACTGTAGACAGAAACACTGCATTTCAGCATTTCCTAGTTTGTGCCAGAGGGAAGTTCCTGAACGTCATCAATAATTTCTCAAGGTTTTGGGCGTCGTCCTGCTCAATGTGGAGAAAAATCTGAATAACAAAAGTACAGATATGGAACCGATTATCTTGGGAATGACAGTTTCTTTATATAATCCTTGTTCAACCTTTGATTATTGTAGTTGAATGTTGCATTTTTAATCCAGCCCTGAACGTTCAGATTAACAGTTGTTGTTGCTATTTAATGCTGTCACACAGTAAAAACAGGAAAAAAAGCGCATCGCATGGGTGTGAATTTAAAATCGTTGTTTTCACATTTACTCTAAACATCCGACACATAAGACAGCTGCAGATTCACTGGGTCGCACAAACGGGAGGCCTAAAATACCCCGGCGTTCTTGCTGTGCCAATACACTGTGAACATTTAAACTCTAATTAAATCTTAGGATCCCAAACAGGATGTCATTTGATGCAGCGCCGCATGAGTCAGTCCCTTTTTTTAACCAATCAGACGAGCTTGTTTTGAGTTAACCGCTTTCTGTTTTTATTTTTTTTTGTCAGGTCAAGTAGATTAACAACGTTCTGTGGTTTGGGAGCAGGAAGAAAGCTTTTTGGCATCGTGCTGCAGCCTTGCTGTGGTCGGGCCTCATTGTGCACCTTTTTTTGAGTGTATTTTGAAAAAAAAAGAGTGGTCAGAATGACCTAAAAATCACACAAGGGTTAATAAGTTGAGCTGTGGCTCAGCTGGTGGAGTGAGCTGTCCACTAATCACTACTGAAACCCAAATTGCTCCTGATGGCAGGCCAGAGCTTACAGACCCACAACCATGGTGACTGTGTGTGTGTGTGTGTGTGTGTGTGTGTGTGTGAGAGAGAGAGAGAGAGAAAGAGAGAGAGATAAATTTGAACACTCTTTGCAAAAAAAAGAAAAAGAAAATTTCACAAGATTAAATTAAGCGATCTGAACCTTATGCTTGTTACCTCTAACAAGCATTGCCAATTAGCGACTGACATTATGTTAAGCTATTTTTGACTTGTTGGTCGAACTCACTCATTATCATTAAACATCCCTCTTCCCGGATGTTTGATGCTCGCTTGGTGTCATTTTTGCCTTCGTACGTGACCAAACAACAGCAACAGTGTAAAATATTACGAAACAATGCAAGCAGAAGCAGCGAAGAGTCAGCTTTCACTGAGTGGGCTCAGGCTTTGGAGCCTACTCAGGCTTGGAAAGGGGCCATGCGTATCTCTAACATCCCAGCACCCTCTCCAGGGTCTGACTTGATGCCCCAAAGCAGATTACTCATGAATGATTTTATCACTGGCAAGCCCGAGCTAGCTGACCTCTGCCTGAGTCCGATCCCCATGGTGCCACCAATGTGTTGTGTTATGTAAAATTAATAATCTATGAGAAAACAAGAGGATGATTTTAGGGTGGGGGAAGCTGTTCTTTTCGTCATGGTTTCTCTGCAGCTCCGAAGAATATTTCAAATCGCAAAACATCACAGAAAAACAAAAATCCCGGGCTTTTAATTCCTTCTCTCTCTTTTTTTTTTTTAATGAGATGTGAGAAAGATAAAACTGGTCAAGACCAGCCCGCGTTGCTGTTTCACTTCATGACTAAGTGCAAGGAAGGCAAATGTATGTAAATATGAACGTATCTCTCACTCACTGACTGCTGGAGATAGGCGCCGGCAAACCAAGTGACCCCGCAAGGCACGGAAAGGCGGCTGGACGGACATTAGCATGACGGTAATTTAAATAAAAACGAAGCCGAAAAGTGTTGAGTCACAGTCGCAATACGACCCGCAAACAGAGCTCAGACTTCAGTGTTTGCTCTTTACTCCGGCTCTTAGCTATGAAGGACTTAAAGCTCGTCTTTACTGACACAAGCAGCCAAATGGAATTTCACTGCAGAGCAACTGGCTCACTTTGCATAATAGGGTGAGGAGTTCAATGATGTGAGCACAGCTCAGTGTCCTGCTGCTGCTCTGCTAAGAGAACCAGTTGAGTTTTTTTTTTTTTCTTTTCTTTTTCCTATAAATATAAAGGAACCTGATAAACTGCACCATTGATTCTGGTAAATAGAGCCCATGGTTGTTGGCTTATGATAAATGGAAGTAATTTAGAGATGTCAGGAAGTTCAACTTTAGGATTTTCTTCCCCCCCCTCGGTCATACTGGCATAGTTAGATTTCCCATTTCTGAGAAATGCAGGATGCTGTAAGCTGAAAATGACACAACAGAATGGCTGAATGAGAGTCGGCGGGGGAAATAAATTGTATTCATGGTTTTCAAAAAGAAGAAGAAGAAAAAAAAAAAAAGACGTAAAATGTCCCCAGACGCTTCATTACCTCCAGGAAGAAGATGCGGCTAAGTTGATATAATTACGGTTTCAATCACGATTGATCTTTGTGAGTAAAATATGTTAGTTTGAAAGTGTCTCATCATTTTCAGATTATTATTGTTTTGTTGACAGGATGTGTTTTGGAATGGACCGTATTTAATTTCTTTAAAGCTGCAGTGGGTAACTTTTGTAAAAATAAGAAAACTTCACATATTTGTTGAGACTGTCACCATGTTGTGAGAGTATGGTGTGAGACAAGTAATTAAGTCATCTTTCTTCTCCCAGTGGTAACTAGAAACAACCAATCAGAGCTCAGAGGCGGGTCTTACTGCTGTTAATCACTATCTGCTGTTAATCACCTTTGCTCTCTGCTATAGTGGGACTGGCACAGCCTGTCGTGAATGCTAACGGTAAGTTGTTTCTCCGCCATTGGCATATTTAGCAGCGACTTCATGGGATTGATTGACAGCGCTAAGACCCTCCTCCTGGCTGTTATTGGTTGTTTTTGCATTTCTTCAGATGGCAGTAGTACCTCAGGGAGGAAGTGGAGGAAATCGATCTTTTCACAGATTATCTTTTAAAAAAAAAAAAAAAACAACATATTGCAAATAAAAGTTGGATACTGCAGTTTTAATTCTCGTACCGAAAACTTGAGTTTCTCTGACACATTACACACAAGAAAGGCTTTAACTTCTAAGAATACCATTTGAAAGCATGACTTTTCAAAGCCCCAGCCTACACTGAATGAACCAAAAAGATATTGAGTGACTCGGAAGTAGCAACTGATGAAGGTCTTGGTTCATAAAACACATCATTCCGTCCCTCTACGGTTGGATGCTGCTGCCACCAGATTACTGGTGAAATGATGTCACCCTGAACGACGTAGGTGTGTTGTGTGCCTGTGTGTGTGTGTGTGTGTGTGTGTGTGTGCCTACGCTCCTGAGGGAAGTGAAGGCATGCGTGACTCTAGCTGTATCTGTAGTGTTGCAGCTCCATGCCATGTAGGTTGCAGAGAAGCAGCAGGTTGGAGTGAAAGCCGCAGCTTGTGACAAATTCGTATCGTCAAACGCGTTTGGATCCCAGGCTGAACGGTTCGAAGCGAGTCGTGGCACCGAAATGTCAAAGCAAAGGCTCGTGGATGTTTGATGGGACGCAATGCCGCGTGCGTCTCACAGATTAGACGTGGCCGGAAAACATTAGAGCAGCGACATATTGCAGGCAATAAAAATGCTTCTGCGGGATAATAGTTTCCATCGCTCCAGGATATCCCGAGAAGACATTACGGTTCGAATGAAGCTGACTTAATATGGAGAGGAACATATTCCGTTCAAAAGCGTCCCGTTTTCTCCCATTAGGATTGACAACCTATTCAATTTAGTTTGAAAAGAAGAAGGCATAGGATCGTCAAAATCCAAAGTATTCTTCGTGTCGCTTCATGTCGTGTATTTGAGGGTAACGGAAGCTGCAGGAGTTTAAAAGCATTGACCACTCGAGCCTCCCCAAACCTCCTCAATTCTGTCCCTGATGGTAAACCGAACACTCTGTGCCTTTCAGGAACAGGGATTGACTCAAAGTGGCATAAAACAGTAACTCCGGGCACGCACGGGCCCCGAAATCTATGCAAATTCTCGCTCTCAAATTGATGAAAAGCCTTTTCCGCGTGGCGGCACAGAAAATCTCACTCACTGATTTATCTCGGGCAAGAAAGCTCCGGCGGGCACACGTACGTACTCCTCTCGACGTCCTTTCCTTTACCGAGGTGTTTCAAATCCATTTGTCGGAATAAAATCAAATTAGGGGGAGAAAAAAAACCCAGAAATCCGAAAGGCTCCCCTCCGCGGCAATAACGGCCCCGTCGGTTGCTAAAAAAAATCCAACAAACAGACTTATGAGCTGCCTCTCTTGTTTCATATGAGCAAACACAGTCCTTCCTTAATTAGCCACGAAAGTAGTTTTATACTGGAGCACTGAGTGGTTATTTTAACACGTACTCTCCCTCTCACACTGGACATGCCTGGCAGCTCCGGTTTTTGAATGGCCTCAAAATAAAATGTCACAATGAACAGCCATCCCATAATAACTCCAGCTCTGGTAATACGGTGGCTGCACCCAGCAACCATCAATGCTCATGTTGCTCTCAGACACAATTATAACCAAGATACCATTTTAAAGATATCACTCAGTTGTGTGTATTCTTATTACCAGAGTAAGAAAAACTGGAAATGAAGTGTTGGTTTCTTTAGCTAGAGCTCAAAGAATCAGGAATTTGCGCAGACAGACACTAGGGGGCGCTATGGAATCAACCTTTTTTCCTCTGAACAACTAAGTGCCCTTCTGAAATCTTTTTTTTTTCTACAGTGTATTGAGTGCAAAAGTACAATGAATACAAATAACACCAATTCTCCAATGCGGGTTGATGACATCACAAGAGGTGCAAGACCGGAGCCAATCATCTGGCATTCGTAAACACAAATGACGGGTGAGAAACTTTTGACAGATTTACTGTCGATTTCTGAAGCATCCGAGTTAGAAAAGGTTCAGATTTACATGTCTCACACAGTTTGACTCCAATAACCCCCAACTCTGCAAAGCAGACAGTGTTGATGAAAATGCTCATCCTCAGAACTTTAATTAGCACAAATCTCTGTTTTTCTTTTTTCTTTTTTTTGCACTCTGTGATTCCAGAACTTCAGCTTACCTAAACAGCTTCTCTCTTCTTTTTTGTTTGAAAGCAGATTAATGAGAGTTGCCTGAACCGACTTACTGCAGAGGCATGTGGTAGCTTACTGGGAGACCTGGGCTCATTATATTAGGTGAAGTAGTTGGTGCACCAATTATGCAGAGGTACGACTGCGATTTCAGAAATATCTTAAAGAAACGCATCAGTTCAATCATATACTTGTCACAGCAATTTGGATGTAAATTATTACTGAAGACCTTTGATAACGGAATATTGTGTCAAAGTCAAAAAAACTGATTTGGTTGATTCCATTTAGTATTGCACAACATTGGGGAAACATATTATTGCAATATTATTGTTCAGTGTTGGAGTGACGATATTAGATTTTTAAGAAAATGTATTTTCTTCTCATTTCTTTTCCGTCATCAAAACACTTCCACCACTCAGGGAACATCACAGAGTTATTGTCAGCCAAAAGCTAATATCCACAAATACCTGAGACTTCTTAAAATGCTCATGACTGCCTATTTTAATAGTTCAAACACTAAATATACCCTGCTGTGCATTAATGCACACAGTGGAAACTGTCTTGGCTAATTTGATTAAAAGAAATAAGAAAGTAACATTTTCTGTCTGCGCAAGGAAGCTTGTTTTTCACTAATTTCGTCTTGAAATAAGTTCACAACTAAAGAGCAAAATGAAGGGATAAACAGACCATCACAGGTGACAAACTATAACCAAAGTGAGTTCGATGACTTTTACAGGCAGGTAGGCTTCACACCTTTCTGAACTCGACACGAGGTTTTGCAGGAGTTGCGTCCAGGGTAGAGCTTATGTTCTCTGTAAGAACAAGAGATCCGTAAAGATGGTTTTCACACCGAGAGGCAGAGCAAAGCACAAACCACCAAGTGTTTCTGGCACCGACATGAATTCTTCACCATTACCAGCCCCGTTCACAGTCTGGCTCACAGCGTTCGTCGCATTCATGTTCGACTGAGTCAGTCTTCTGTACTCAGAGTCCAAACACAAGGGATTTGGACAAAAAAAAAAAAAAAAAAAGTTTCGGGATCGCAGAGCACGTGTGAAAACACAATTTGCGGTGAGAACCCGAGGAGAGGGCTCCTCGGAACGCTTCGTAATGAGGACGCTAATGTAGCGTTTGAATTCACTCCCAAAGCCTGCGTCGTCTTATTTAAAGGCGCTGACTTCCCAACAGAAGCCAATGGGAAGCTCGCTGACTAATGTGCTTTCCACAATAAAGCCACGTCTAACTGGTTTTATGTTTTGTTTTTGGGGCGGGGGTTACGGCTCCAGGAATGGCGAGATTTCTGCATGTAATAGGCTGTGCCGTTAAGCATGCCTCATTTGACTAAAGTGAATTTACTCCCTCTATTTCATCATGACCGCCTCGTATGAAAGATGAAAAAAAAAAAAAAAAAAGCCTCAGATTTTCAGCGTATAAAATATACTCTTCTGAACTCGCCAACAAAAAACAGGCAATTCTGTCACTCTGGCTCTGGTTTGGTCCCTCATTAAGATTTCATGCGAATTGCCCGGTACTTTTAAACTCGTCCTTTCTGACGGACACGAGATCAAATTTACAAACAGCCCCAATCAATAGTGTTCCCAAATATGAAATTCTGCTGGAAGCACACCACTGCCGGCGCGTCGACCCGCAGCACGTCGGCCCTGTTTGTTTTCTCACCGTCTGAGGAAATACAGCCGGGGGAAGAAGCTGCTGAGAAGACGCGCCACTGAAAACACCGCGCTGCGTACCTGGGGGGAAACGGGAGGAACGAATAGAAGGAAAGGCCCGTTTAAATTCTGCTAAGACAGAGCGAAGCCTAATCCTAAGAGGATGACGCGCCCCACATACTGTTTTGTGCAGATAGTGTTGTTTTTCCTTTCTCGTGAATGGCCAAATTAGGTGTAATTTTTCCCCAACGCGAGGTGATTTGTTTTCCGGTGGATAATTGCTTGCTGTATAGTCACGGGGAATCCAGAAAGCATTTTAAATGTGGTTGCTAAAAAAACCCCCGTGCTGATCACAGTGTATTATATGCCACTTAGGTGAGGCAGGTTTAAAAAAAAAAATCTGCCACAACAAAGAGCTGACCCACTTGTTTGATTTGAAAATATGAAATGGCACCGAGAGTGAAAACAAAGAGACGAACCCTCCTCTTCCTCCCATCTGTGCCGGATGCACCCTGGAAATTATACAGCAGCGAATGTTTTAAACATTTCACAAAGAAACAAGGATGTGGTCAAGCCGCATCCCTCGTGTCAATTTGTTGAGAGTATCTGCGTTTCCATTGACCATACCACTGTGCAATTTGGAATTATGAAAATAAACTTGCTCAATGGCAACGCGCCGACATAGAAATACTCGAATTTTAAGAAATAAATGAAGTGCGGTAGGATGAGGTGGTTTTTGCACAGTAACAAAATGAGTGTTTCGCAAAACCGCAATACTGTTACTACTGATGGAGAGGAGGAAGAAGACGACAGGAAGTGGGAGGAGGACGATGGCTCAGCTTGTTCTTTAATGACTTAACGCCAGAACAAATTTATTTATGTGTGAAACAGAGCATTTGCGAAATTGTCCGTCAACTGTTGCTACAGCGAAGTCAATTAGGTATTAGTCAAAACCTGGTGATCGAATTCAGATCAAATATTTGATTGAACTGTGACACCCATACAAACCCCAAATCGGGGTCAGTAGAGAATAACACAACACTGACTCTACATTCAAATATGAATGGAAGTCATTATAAACATTTCCTAAGGTCCCAGTCCCACCAGTAAAAACAACACTTTTCTCTGCTTTAAAATGATAAATATGAAAGGTAAAACTGTCAGGGTGATTAATGGTCCATAGACAGTAAAATCTAGTGAAAGGTTTAACAACTTAATTCTCACAACAACAAAAAAAAGACATTGGCGCCCGGGTGGGTTAGCAGATCCAACTAGCCTCTGTGAGAACGTTGCTCTGCTGGCATCAGGTCTCAAGAAGTCAACGTGTTTTTTTGCAGTTTGCTCTGACTGGGCTCCATCTCAATCCATCCATTTTAACAGATCCAGACTTTTGCACTCCATCCCCACAGGTAGCATTAATGTACTGGTCCGTCAACTGTTTATCCAAAAGAGAGGGAGATGGTTGAAAAACGGCTGAAATGATTTCTTGCCACCTATTTGGTGTAACATTTCTGTCCTTGTTGTCTCTGCATAAGTATAAATTGTCCAAATGTGCAGTAACAGCAATCCCATCTCACCGTCTGTTTGCCGTTTGCCTCCCTGCACCGGCGTTTTGACCTTGCTGTCCGTTTTTCTTGGCTGCTTAGAGCACTCACCTTTTTAAATCGGCGGTATAATTGGGGAGGAAAGGAGGCCTACCTGCTTCAGAAAATGTTGGAGAAAAAAAAAATGATACAAGTATGACAAGATCCATGGCTTCAATTTGAGTTGCTGCTCTGCTGTCACTTTACCTCTTCTTTGAAATACCACCATTGCTGCAGCACATTTAAAGTAAAAGAAGTGAATGTAAACAGTCTGCGTTTAACTAGGAAGTCAGGGGTTTGGTTTTAAGCTCTTGATCACAGTTGTCTGTCGTTCGCTGCTCCCTAAGGCATGTATTCATTCACTAATTTGTCTATAGAGTTTTTTTGTTTGTTTTTTATTTTAGTCCCTGGGACTTAACGCCTCATTAGAACCCATTATTCACCAATGGTCACATTGAGATCAAAGATTCTGTTTTTTCCACCTTAACTTTCCAAACAGCGAGTTGTTCGGGGGCCATCCACATAAAAAGTCCGTTGCTAGTTGGAAAATTTGGATTTCAAAATCTGAAACACAGATCCAAGTCAGAACTGGAGAAGGAAATCCTAAACGCTGTGAAACAAGCGTCAGATTTGTCAAATGTTAATTCTGCTTTAGAGCGATTATCACAGCGTTACACCCGCCTAAGAATTAGACGCATCAGATATGAGAGCTGGTGGCGTCACGACATCCCCACTGTCTTGAGTAAAAAAAAATTTGCTGTGCATGTTTTCTCTGTGAAGTCCCAGTTGAAAACCAAATGATTAAAATCTTCTGATGCAAAACTTATTTCTACCTGTTGCATTGTTGCAGATCCATATTGACTATACAGTGGGTCACGGAGCAGCATGGCAACAACGTGCAGCCTAGTACCGATTTTAAAAAAATTCACGTGAAGCCACTAATATTGGACAAGGAATTAGGATCCAACCTTTGACAATTGTTTGTTTATCTCATAATTCAATGAAGCTTTAATCCCCAAAATGTTACATGTTTATTAGGATGATAAATAGTGGTGGTCGCTGGGGATTTTGCAGATACCACATGGTAATATTCACCCAGGACTCATTAAGCTGCTAATTGGCAAGTTTGAGACTGATTGGGACTTGATTTGGACTCCTGGTTTGAGACTTGAGTCTCATCAGCGGCTCTAATCTCTTGTAATGTAGAGAGAACGGAGGCCGAATGTTAGCGATGGTTAGGCAGGCAGCTGTTGCTCGTGTTTTACAGTGAAAGGATGATTACGAGCCAGTGTTGTTGGTGGATTATGGGAAGTTAATGTCTCATAACAATCTGTTTGTGTTAGCCGTTGCTTCATTATTACCACGTAGGCATCTCTTCAAATTAACGCTGTCATTTCATGACTTTGGATCACTTCAGAACAAATTGCATGTGATTTACCTCTCGTCCTGAAGCTAATGGTGTTATTACAAGGATACTACTGGTTAACAATACCAAAATACAAGCATTGTGTTCATTGTGTTATCTACGCCTTAAATTTGAACATTTTAACTATTAAGAATTGACAACAAACGCTTTCAATGAGGGTTCAGAAAATGATTTCCAACTCAAAGTGAAGAGAAGAAAACCCTCCAAGCCACATTCAGTGCAATATATAATGGAATAGACGATATAAAGACAGTGATAAAGAGTTGTTAACTTAGTCTTTATAAAGGTGCAAAAGCACTTTGATTTATGCAGAAATTCAGTTTTGAGAGGTATTAATCTCTTTCTATTTTTTTTACAAGAGCTTTAACGCCTATTTACATTTCAGATGGGTAAAATATCACATTGGATCAATTTTCAAAATAATTTAAAATGGCATTTAGCAGATGTTTCGATGGTAAATAAAATCTTACATGATGAAAAAATAACTGTTAATAAATATTGTCTGACTGAGAAACGATTAGGCCTGTCGCAATAAATCAATTAATCGCATGATAAATGAAAAGAAACTCAATACTTTTCATTTGCTTGATTTATCATTTTTGCCAAAAACCGAAAGATAAAAGTCTGCAGTCTGGAGCTTTGCTCTGAATTATCCCATTTTTGGAACAACAATTTAGTTTACAGAGACTTCATTACTAATTTTATTTGTTGTTTCTGTTGTTTTCTTTATTTATTTTGGACATTTTAAATATCTTTCAAATGTTCATTAGGATTTAAAGTTTATTGCTCTTTGAGAACGTCTTCTAGCATTATTACGCCATTCTTACTTGAAAATGATCACAAAAACAACAACATTATCATTTATCGCAATAAGTTCATTAATACTTTATTGTCCAGCAAAATTTGTCAACGTGACAGGCCTACAAATAATTATTAAAAATGTTAATCTGGTAATTTGAGGACAAACAGTGCATGTACGTGCAAACTTAGATGTGCATAATCCGGGTCCTTCAGGCTCACCGCCTGGCACGTTCGACATGTTCCCCTGCCTGGACCAGGGTCAGGAACTCTACAGGCCAGTCAAAAGACAAACTACATTTATCACTTGAAAATGCCATGCAAAGACGGGGAACCCTTGTGACAGATTAGCAATTTCCCTGGGAGCAACTCTGTGTTTTGACGCTCATATTTTACATCAACTCATAGCGACGGCGGCAGAGAAGCAACATCATTCTTGTTTCTGCTGACTGACTCGCCCATTTCATCTCCTCGGAGTGACCAAGGTGTTTTGCTAAATGATAAGGGACTTCTTTTTTCCTCCGCTGGTGAGACGCTAGTCTGCAGGTAGACAGGAAAGCAGAAAAGAAATATCGCCGTCACGTCAAAACACGCTAACGCTCCGAGACGCAGCAACGGGCCCGGTCGACGTTTCCTTCTGATTTCAGCTCCGCTCTCAAGCCCTCGCTCAAACTCAGTCGCCGTTGTCTAATTAACTGCATTACAGTATAATGGACGGCTAAACAGACAGTAGCTGCTTCCAGCTTAGTCAGACTACTGCAACCAGAAAACAGAATAAATTGTTGTGTCTAATATTTTCATGTGCTATCATTCATTCTGTCTGCAGTGCCTGGATGTTTTTTTTTTTTTTCTTCATAAAGTGCTAGATAAGCTGTCAAATCCCATTAAAGCAGAAGTGTCGCTGACGGAGAGAACAGAAGCTTAAAAGGAGGAAATCCGGGGCATGTGATTACTGATTGATATGCCATAGTAATAGGACACTCAAGATGGGATTTCAGACTTTTTGCCAACTTATTACAAATTCATTAATATCTGCAACACTTTATAAAGAAGAAGCTGATCTGGACTCTGGACAAATTTAAATGGTTTTCCCTTTATTTTTTATCTGCAAGTTTAAGTCAGGCTGAAGATTTAATGGAAAAAAAATCCACCCAAAGATAAAACTTACACTATAATGTATTATTAATCTGGGATGTGTGCTGGATGGTTTAGCTGTGATGTGACGCATCGTTTTTTTTTTGTTTTTTTTATAACTTTCCCTTTACTTGCCACATTTGCGTCGGGTTCACGCAGGGATTCCCGAAAAATGCCTTTCAACACCCAGGCAGAACGTTTAGGTCGGCACGCTCCGCTTTCATCCGCCTGAGTTACCAATCCGGCTGCACCGCCGGCGCAACAGTGAGTGTGAAAGTCAAAAAAGTCGTATCCCTCACTCAAACCGCCACATATCAAGAGGCTGCATTGGACTGTGGTCTATTGAGGCTGCTGTCAGCACAGAAATTGGTTTCTGCGCCTCTTCTAAAATGCATTCCTCCTCTATGATGGATTGCTGAATGCCTGTGTGAAATTGTGGGCCAATTTGTCAGGACGTCTGACAACGAGGCTTGATGTTCCCCTCCCCCCCCCCCCCCCCCGGAGCTACAGTGGAGACGAAATGTTGCAGCACGTGACAAATTACTTCTTCAAACAATAAAATCAATCCACCCCCCCACAAAAATAAAAAATTCAACAACAAAAAAATCACCCGATAAAACAGCTCGAAGACGTTCTTGGGAATGTTAAAACTGGATTGAAATTGAATGAAAGCTCGTGTTTGCTTGGTTTCTCCAGTCCTTCAGCAGAAGTCAGAGTAAATGATGCACTGTGTTAACCAAAAAGTTGTAAATGCAGGAAAGTATCTGGTGACGCCACGTAATCTGAAGCGCAAAGACGCTCAATTTATCCAACTGCTTTCCAAAGCATATGCAGGATAAGGACAGAGGGACTGGAGCCTCGTTTGCAGTAAAGTGGGAGATGAGGTGAAGGCAGAGCTGCCCCGAAGCGTCAGCGTTCCGACCGTCACCTCAGGTTATGAGATGCAGACCATGACCGAAAGGACAAGATTCTGGACAGAAGGCAATAAAACGAGCTCCCTTCCATGTGTGGCTCAATCTTTGGAGATTTCTCTGGCAAGACCTGGCAAGTGAGACAAACAACCCCCCTGAGGGCTTAAGTATCCTTTGACTCCCCTGGGATTCTCTGAAAGCAGAGAGGAAGGAAGGCCTGATGAATAATTCCTCTGGACCCGTTACCCGCACAGCTGGACCTCAGACGGACCGGCGCGTGTTCGGGGTCCACTTTTGCACGAGCGATATTTACGTCATCGACGTCCGTCCACTCTCACGCTGAAACGAGAGAGGGAATATCAGATCTTCATTACTTGGAGCCTGGAATGTTATTGATCAAATTAACCTGGCCACTGAAACGTTCACAATCCTTTATAAAGATCCACTTTGCTTTCAGCAATCAATTAGCTTTGGTACACTTGGATGGATTCTAGTGGACAGGACGTCCCCGTGCACATAAGATTTGTTATTTGTCTTCCATGTGTGTCCGTCTCATCAGTCAGATTGAGCCTCGCTCTGCTTAAAGGGGCAGTATTATGTGTTTTCCAGGCATTTAGTGCCCTTTTGCAGCACATTCAAGGAACTATGTGGCCAGCAGTTGTTTTAAAAATGCTGCATGTAAAAAATATGACTTGAAAGAAATTTTAACACAGGGTTCTAGTGCCTTAAAATTGGACCTTTGTCGCTTTAAAAACACCTACTCTTTCTGAAACTCCGCCTTCAGGAAGTCGTCACAACACGGCTCCTCTATTAACCCTTCAACAATGTTTCTATCAGCGTCGCACTCACAAGTAGCTCGTATGATGAGCTCCGCAGACGCACCGCTCCACCAGGTGTTTGCTAATTGCTCCTGGCTAGTCTGAAGGAGTGGAGTGAGGGAGGGCTGCTCTGTGAGGCGGGAGCCTGGAAAATCCAGCTCTGAAGGTGGCGCTAGCTCCAACAAGGCGTTTTCTACAGCTAAACTGTTGCCATGGAGATCAGAGGATTTCTCAAACATGCACGAAAGAATCAAAGCAACACCCCAGGTGTGTTTTTGATGGGGAAATGACACTGCAACATGATGTAAAGCTCACAATCATCAACTTGTTTGTGAGCTTGATACCGCCTGCCCCTTTAAGAACGTTCTTTGCCTCATTATCCATTAGCTGCTCGTCTTCCTCTTTGCAATATTTGTTTCCCCCGCCTGAGGACAACCATTTTCACTTGAAATAAATGCACAAATGAAAGAATAATGAAGGTCATGCCATTTCTGTCCATTAAGAAGCAACTGAATGAATTGGCCACTTACATTTAATCACCTAAAAATTAGGATTAGCATATTAAAGAGCTCAGGTTGTTAGTGTTGTATGGGAGTCTGCTGTTCACGCATATATACGGTTATTGTCAGAAACTGCAGTGAGTCCCAGGACGGATGCACAATTTTTAACTTGTTCTGTATTTTCACCAGCTTTTAAAAGGTAGTGCAACTTTTTTTTTAAACATGTTTAAGGTTGGGACTGAGAATGCTGTTCTACTGTCTTAATGTTACTTTAGTTCATCCGACTCCAAAAGCAGTCTGTTCGGAACGATTGTCCTGTTGGGACAACTAGTTAAAGAATGTGGAAGCAGCCATTTTTTCCTCCACCCACTTTATGTAACGCAGCAGTACAAATGGAAAGTGAACAGCTCTTAGTACGACGCTGCCAATGCCACGCAATGTTCTTAGACTCCTTGTCATTGTTGTCTAACAACTCATCTGTTTGAAACTCTCTCTTTCTGTTTGTCTTGTGGGACCATATTTTTTTTTTCTCCAGAAAGCGTTTGGCTTCACCATGTGGGCAGCAAAAAGTTCCAGCTGAGCTTGAATGCATCACATTTGAAGCAGGGGCTGTAAGTCTCTCTCTCTCTCTCTCTCTCTCTCTCTCTCTCTCTCTCTCTCTCTCTTTCTCTCTCTGTTCACAGTGATGTAAAACTTGCTTCACTCTGGCCCATCAAAACAACGATTACTTATGCGCCGTTGTTTGAACTGCTGATTGTAGACTCTACAGTTGTTTAGAAGTGACTCTGAAAGACTTTCCCGACTCGTGTAAATCTACAATTTTCCTTTTGAGTTCCTTTGACTTCCTCAGTGTTTTTTGTATTTGTTAATGTAAAAAAAAATGACATAAAAAAAGACCTTCTAGACGCATCAGCCTCAAGTATTAAAAGATTTATTTGGAAAAAGACGATTCATGCAGTTTTACTCTCTAATCCATCCATCCATCCATCCATCCATCCATCCATCCATCCATGCATCCGTCCGTCCATCCATCCATCCATCCATCCATCCATGGGTCCGTCAAAATTAATAATAGATAACACCAAATCATTTAAGCCAAATGACTTTGCTCCAAATGTAGTGCAGCCGCTGACTATATTTCACAAACTTCAGGCCGTTTCCTATGAACAGTCAGCGATTGGAGTGGTAATTGATTTAATTAGGCTTAAAGGGTACACAAAGTACACAAAAGCTTTTAAAAAGTTAAAATTAATGCTCTGTAAAGCCGTTTAAATGAGACTCAGAGCAAAGTGCCAAAGTCACTGCAATTTTTTCTCAGCTGTTTGAAGCATAAAGTAACTCCAGCTGCCGCTGCACACTGCCAGTCAGCTGGCTGAAGGAAGGCTAAACGTTTCTCTCATTACCTTAGATCATGTCATTTCAGTTTTTACCTCTGTGATTTAGCGCCGAGCATGTCCTCCCTATAAGAGACATCGTGCGGCTTCGTTTAAACTTTGCGCAAACACAACACCTCCTCCACCCTTCGTTTCTTTTTGCTCCCAACTTTTGCGATCACGCTGTCAAACGAACACGTCGGCCACCCTGTGAAGTAAACTTTCCGCTTATCGACACGTACTTCAAATAAACTGCTTTTAGTCAATCCGAAGCTCAGCTGATAAAACAGCCTTGAGGTGAAAGCGGAGAGGAGTTTGCAAACACTATTAAATATTCTCTCCTTGCTGGTATACAGGATGCTATGATAATAAAGATCCATTAGCCTTTCTTGTCTTTGGGATCTCCCCCCCCCCTGGTAATATAGTGAGCACAATAAGTAAGACAAAATAAAAAAAGCATTTTATAACCTCTTCTTTGTTCCAGAACAGTTTCAAACATTACTGCTCAACGTCACGTCCATATCAAAGCTAATTATGCTGTAAATCAATGGCGACCTCAATTTAAAGCTGATGTCTGGAGGTCAACGAAGCCTTGACTTTTACTGATTTTCCCCTCGGCAGCGCGGCGCTCCCGCGGCGATCCCCCCCCTCCTCGGCTGGCTCTTCAACAATCGGCAAGCTAATGATCAGTGATCAGAGACCCAAACAGCACTTCATCACATGTGCTCTGTAAATAAGCACTTGTAACCTCGAGTGAAATTCAATATTGTCTTTGCTGGAGCTCGGAGGAACAACATCATATTTTCCGCCTGTGCCAGATTAAGCCATTAGCTGGCCGCAACGTGTGCCATTAGCACATCATAATGAGAATAATGAAATCACGTAAACATCAGCCGGGCTGAGGAAGAGACGCCAAGAAGGCTCAGTGCGAAAACAAAGGAATTGTCACATTCCTTTTAACAGGCAACGCAAGACTACAAGCCATTATTAAAAAGATACCCTGTTGCCTCTTTTGCTGTTGAGTTTTGTGTTTTATTTATTTATTTTTATGGTTCCCACCTCCTCACTAGAACCGACACCTCATTCCCCGAGAGAAACATCTGTCAAAAGCCTGAATCATACACACAGCCGAATATGTTTTTGGAGGAGATCTCACCCCACGCACACAGCAGCCAGAGAGGTGCTTAACTAAAGATAGGTCTGCAGTCTGATTATGTGCATTTGTGCAAATGAATCCCACTGGAGCCTTTGAACGCAGTGTGAAATCGCTGCATTTTCCGAAGAGTGCTGAAACATACACGGAACGGGCGAGGGGCGACGGATGCTTTCCATACCCACCAACGTTTGGGAACTAACATGCTGCGGTCTTAAAGTATTCGATTTGTAGAATACCCGCGCGTAAGTCGGTGCCGTTTTTGCTTATGCATCCGGCGGTGTGTGGGCGCAATTTGCTGTGAATTGTGACCAAACTGGATCTAAACCATTAGAAGATGTCCAAGAATTGTCCGTACAAGTGAGAAATTATTTTCACATTTTGTAACGCCACATACCACAAAGTTGAATCTTTCTGTTGGGGTTTTATGTAACAGGCTCTAATGAGGATTCTCGGAGGCACCCAGGAGACTAGCAGCAGACACCAGGCTTTGTTTGAGGGGCTGTTAAATTGAATTCGTGTTGAACAATCAGGCCAAGCCGAGCTATCGTGTTCTAGTTTCAGCTGCTTCATACCACGCATGTCGGAAACTTTTTCTACATTCATGTGTCGCAAACAAAACCGATGCAGTGCCATTGTTAATCATCTTCAGTATTCCAAAGACTGAGGAGTTTTCTAAGGGTTCAAATACTTTCTAGATTCCTTTAGTTGTATATAAAGCAGTAAAAACCAGAAACGGCTAAAACCGTCTTCTAAAAGGGAAAGTGGATAAAACCAATAATGACCTTCCTCCTTCTTTTAATGGCTGTTAGCAAGCAATAATTTGTAGCTTTATTGCCACATGCATGAATGGAGTGTGAATCGGGAAGCTAAATATGTACTGAAAGGGTTTACAAACTAAACAAAACAAAACAAAAAAAGCCTAAATAAATAAATAAATGAAAATAATAAAAACGCTACATTAATTTTGTCTTCTTAAGTCACCTCTACAAAAACAAAACGATTCATAACGAGGAACCTGCAGGTCTTGTTACGTCCAGCTGAGATTTGTTGTCCTGTAAATCATACTAATTCCCCTCTTTCAACTCGGTGCATTTTTATCGCCGTCACGTCAGAAACTTCTTTACATCTTCTGTCATAACTTTACAGTTTCTAATCTAAAATCAGCGTCTGGAGTCAGTTTTTGCAGAAGAAGTTAAATGGTGAAATTTCTTGCTGGACTCGGGAAGTAATGAAACAATGTTTGGATTGAACTGAATGTAAATTTGTGTAAACAACCACGGCCAATCAGAAGATTAAGCAAAGTGAGCCAGAAAACCGCCGGCTATTGATTTCTACAGGCAAACACACAACGCAGTCAAATAGCTGAAGTGGGGAAAACCTGCTCCTATTTAGAAACCTGGCAGACTACACAGATCCACTCACTGTTTTTGGAGAAACTTATCACGACATTTAAATACTCTGATTTCTAACACACATTTTGGGTTGTTTTAGAAATGAAAAGGGACGATCAATGAACATAACCATACCGATATGTCATATTTAATCGTAAATGTTTGTGGTGTGTTATGAGAAATACAAAACAACCTACGTGCATTTAAATCATGACTCCTATAGGAAAGAAATGGATCATGTTGATCTGAAGCCACAAAAGAGTGAACTATTTTTGAAGCCTCTCTGATGGTCTTGTGGTCTGGACCTTTGGACTAGAATTCAACCTGCTGCTCTAATGTAACTAAATGAAAATGTATGGGGTTTTATTTGTGTGTTTGTTTATTCAACATGCAAAGCTTTTTGGAAGAAGCCTTGACCTTTGAACTCTCACATTCCAATTGCAGAATTTATGCAGCAAAGACAGGGAAGTTGTAAGTTGATGGGAAGGTAAATGGAGCTAAATACAAAGCAATCCTGGGAAAGTGGACTTGAGAAAAGGTCCTAAAAATACATCCAAGAGCTATACTAGAAGGGTTCGGACCAGAGCAATCAAAGTTCAGCTGTGGTTCTTCTTTTTTCCCCCCCATTCATTATTTTCTTTCTCCTTCATTGCTATTCACTGCTTCGTTTTCACCCATTTGCAAAAAAAAATCTACATGAAGAAGATTAAAAATGTGAAGAATTTTAACTCAACGCTTTTCGAAGGTTGTGTGTGCCGCTGTGGCGCTGAAGCCCGGCTGAGCTGCTTGCAGCCGGGCTTCGGCCGCAGCGCTATCCCCAAAATCTCGTTGTAAATTGGGCTGCCACTCAGTGCTCTGATAAAGACTGAGGGCATAAAAAGTCTTCGTGTCCTTGTTACGCTGATGGCTCTGAGCGCAGCAAAACAACCGAAGACGACTTGGACGCGACGTGCCAGCATTTCATCAGCTCAGACCCGCTCCGTCATGTGCTCTGGCGAGAGGAAAGCGGCAGAACTTGTAAAACCAAACTGAAATTTACGGCGGCGGTTTACGGGTTGGACGCAGGGCTTGACGTAGAAAAGCGTGTCACTGAACCCTCGCCCCCGAGAGCCGCTGTCCTGCGTGTTTGAGTTGTGTTTCTGCTTCAGCAAACCCGCCGCCACCGAATGAATTACATCCTCAGCGGGTCGTCGGGTTCAGCAGAAGTCTGTTAATGACCCTCCATTAGCAGTTCCACCGAGTGTTAAAGAAGGAAACATCTGAAACACGCAGGATTACGCTTCCCGTGGAGCAAGACTCAGAAGCACTCGATTTTTTTTTTTCATATAAAGTTAATCACACGCTTCGCCTACAAAACAAAGCAAACAGGATTACCAAGGGTTGGAGACGTTCCTACAGATACGACCACTTATGATCTTACGTCCGGCTTAGAGACACAGCTGGTTGCCCGAAGAAAAAAAGCTACTGAAGGCTAAAGCTTAAATCTGAAATGAGAAAAACAAAAGTCTAAGAGAGCTTCATTCAAAAGACAAACCAGCATCGCATATGATGAGACAAACGCTTATCTCAACCACAAGGTTCTGTAGGTTCACTTGCACCAGGATCACTCAGCCAATCAAAAACTGACTTTTGAGCATCGCGATAGCTGTGTCACATTGTTTACCCGATGAGTTTAAGGGAGTTGAAATTAGCCAGCCCAGAAGAGTTTTGTCCTCTAGGACACTTTAACCGATAAGGTGGCAAAAGTGAAAATCTAACATAAGCTTACAGAATGGCTTCCAGAATATTTTTGTACACATAATGTGTCACTTTTCACTGCCGATTTTAATAGCTCAAACACCAATAACAACCGTACTATGCATTAATTCACAGAGCGGCTCAAAGTTTAAAGTTCAACGGTCGACTCCCGCAAAAGTATTAAAAGTTCGTTCTTTGAACATGTAAGTTCTCTGTGCATTTTCATGCATCTGGGTCAGCAGAGAGGTGACCAGAGCTCATTTTACACAGAGCCACCAGGTGACCACGCATCACCGACAGCCAGTCTGGCACTAACGGCGATTTTTTCAATCCCTCCAAACAAGAAGACAAGCAATCAAAAAAGGGAATTAATAGCAGGGGTTAGAGTTTCTCAGGTACAAGAACAAAGATGCCTCATTTGTCAGTCTGGGCGCTTATTATGTTCATCACTCACTTTGTGTTACTGAATGGCACATTTTAATAAGCGTGTCAGCATTTCATCAATGAACGCTGTCCCATACAACATGTCCAAAATGAAGTTAAGAAAAAGAAGAAGAAAAAAAAAAAAAAGAAAGCTAAAGACGTCCCTTTCTTACAAGCTCTTCCACTTAAGCGGCGAGCATTAATTTGGCAACAAATATTGCAACCTGTCAAAACTCCCCGCGCTTGATGGCAGCCTCCCTTCTGTGAATTTACGCACAGCTGAAGTGCAAGCTGTCACTTTGGCAGGCGAAGACAGCGTGGTTTGATCATCCATCATCTTTCTTATTCCTGACACTTTGAAATCAGGGCTCATTTCCTAGTGCCTCCAAATTAGACAAATGTTTGGTAAATAAAAAAAGAGCCCCCACGGCGTTTCCAGGGTCTGTCCAAGGCGACGCGGTGAAGTTCCTCCTGTTTAATGAGACCAGATTGCAGCATTCTGCACGCAAATCGAGAGGGAAAGTAGAAACTATAGGAACATGCCTCAACCTGGACCAAACTCATCTCAACGTGGACAAAGAAAAAAAAAACACACACACACGGAAGTGCTTTTTGCACAATTCCAGCCTGGAAATTGGTCGCGTTTGAATGTAATTATTTTAGACAGGATTTGTGCAGCAGCAGCATGACTTTCTCCTCACATCATCTGTGTTCACACGGCCCACTTTAATTATCTGTGAGCAGGAACTCCTCACCTTATTAATGCCTGCACATTTTGTCCGGGCACAAAGCTTCCGCCTGCGGCTTCGATGCTGGGATTTTCACCTTTTTACATTTTCTGAAGTTACTTCACAGGAAGCGGCTTGTGGGTGGACAGAAACCACCGAGCCCAGAAGTGGCGAGAATGTATGTTTCTTTCGTTCTTCCCCTTCTCTTACCCCCCCCTACAAATACCACGCTCTAGGAAGACCTCGCAAAAGAAGAGTTCAAAGTGTTCATCAAAATTCACACCCCGAGAGTTTCAGTCTGCGGCGTCGAAGCCGACCTGCTGAGCTGTGCTGGAGGAAATCTATAGAAACAAATTAACTCCACGTCTGTTGGTCTGGGCATGTGCACAAGATAACGGGCTTCAATTACAAAGCTCTCTCTCCTAATTGAAAATGCAGCTAATAGCTTAAGTGCTTTCTATCTTGGAAAGCTAAAAAGATGTGTGTGTGTGTGTGTGTGTGTGTGTGTGTGTGTGTGTGTGCTGAGGGGGCGCGTTGGATTCCAGCGTTTACTGAATGCCCTCCTGAGTGTGGCTTTTGGCCCCGGAGCCGCTCTATTCGACGCAGCGTCTCTCCCACTTTCATCTTTCTGCAGACAGTGTTTACCAGTCACTGCGATCAGAAAAGGCTTTCTCGCATGTCAAAAGAGACGGCGCGCAGCGCTGCTAATACGGCGACTCTCAGGACTCTCAAGAAGTAATTAAAGGCATGCCAGGTGCAAGAAATTAATCCAACACTTTTCGGTGGACATAAAATTGTGTTTTTTCTTGTAAACTCTGGAGGTGAAGTCCGCCTCATCTTGCGGAGTTGGATTATGCCAACTGTTATGAAACAAAGTTAATAAATACAACAACTGAAAATAAAACCTTATTTCATAACAGTGTGAGGTATGGCCGTAGTGTTGCACTAATAATGGTGGGGGAAGAATACCAATGGAAATTTGGAGTTTATAATGAGTTACTTTACCCGTTCTTTTTTTATGGTATACTGATCATTTGACATTCAATTGCATCGATTTTTAAAAACCACATTTCAAAAAAACCACAGGGTGAAATTTAAACAAATAAACCTAAACAAATGCACTTTTTTTTTCTTTTAATGTTGTTTACCAAGTTGCTCCTCCATCCAAATGCCTTTTGTCTACACCGACAGGATCCATTTCTTCTCAGAAACGGTAGCGCTCACTTCGTAATGTTGGTGTCTTAGACCTCGTTCAAACGTTTTCAGTAGGGCTGAGGATGTTACCTTCATTTCAGCCACTTTTATTCATTCTAAAATCAGTTTTGATGTGTTTTGGACCCAAATACCCAAATCTGACCATCTGGTGCAAACTGAACACAATATTTGACAAGAAGTTAGTTTAAATGTTCAGGATCTGAGCTAAGATTGGCTCGAGTCAGTCTTAAAGGGACAGTGTTATGTTAAATCAACTTTTTTGAGCTCTACATGTTATGATGTGATTCCCTCATCAAAAATGTACCTGGTGCTAGGCCTGTCACAATAATCAATAAATCAATGAATCACATGGTAAATTGAAACAAATTCAATAATTTTTGTTTACAAAGACCTCAAAATTCATTTTATTTGTCGTCTTGTTTAATTATTTTGTGTATTTAAAATCTTCCAGTTCTGGTGTTAAATGTCAAAGTTTACTGATCTTTTAGAATGTGTCCTGGCATTGTTATTATTATACCGTTATACCGTCATGTTACTTAAAAATGGTCTGAATATTATGGATTATTATCGAAGCAATAACTTCTGGAACAATTTATCGTACAGCAAAATTTGTTACGGTGATGCTGTGATTCGTACGTGAACTTTTGAGAAATCCTTTAATCTGGATCTGGTTCAAGGTTAATAGAGGAGCGACGTTGTGATGACTTCCTGAAGGCAGAGTGTCTGAAAGAACAAGAGTTTCTTAAAGAGACAGAGACCCAATTTCAAGGCGTTAAATTACAAAGGTAACGTAGTTACTTCGTTGTGCTATAAACTGCCTCTACATGTCTGGAAAGCACACAATACTTTCCCTTTAAGATGGAATCTGCTGGCACAACAGTGTTGCTGTCCACAGAACAGTGAGGTTTACATCTCTCAGTTAAGATCCAAGATTGATAAAGGTAGAGTTGCACTTTGAGGGGACAGTTTTAAACACCTGCACATTTCAAGAGTACGGGTTCAAACTGTTTTCCACAAATACGCCAAACCAAGAAGACAGATAAGCTTCAACTCTATGGAAAAGTTATGGACCATGCTTAAGCGCTGTGTGTGTGCTGGTGAATTAATAGGTTTAACCAGTCTCTTGTGTTTCTGCGAGGAGTAGCTGGCAAATATCCAAAGAAGCGTGTTGATGGCTACAGAACACATGTGGTTTCTGTCCAATTTATTACCAAATGCTGGTTGGGAAGCATGTATATACTTAATCATATGCATACATTTTTAATTGTGCGCGGGATAGAAAAGAATCCCCCCCAAAACTCAAACATGTGCACCATATTCTTTTCAAAACTTTGCAGTTGCGTAACCCTTCTACCGTGTAAAAAAAGGAACAAGTTCCCATTAAACATTAACGCTCATGATGAATGTATGCAAATTTCTAATCGCAGCACAAAATGTTCCAACTTCACTTCAATATGAATAAGAAGAAAAAGTGAAAATGGTTTAAAATTTCTGAGTTATCCTTTTCGAATCTTGGAGATTGGCGTGGAACGAAGAAAAGAAAGAAAGAAAGAAAAAAAAAAATCCCATTACATTTTTTAACAGCTCAAGGCGCTCCCCTGAGCTGCAGAGGGCACGGAATAACAAAGCTGAGGGACGACTCGGCTCCTTACCTCTGATGGGCTATTAGTTATTCTAGCTAGCAAAAGCCCCATTAGGTCTGCCGTTTAATGCTCCCACGCCACATTCTCACACGAAAGCCGCTAGATTGATAAGGTGAGCATCTCACCTCAAGCTTTCCTCTTGCTCGAGAAACGTTCTGCCACAGACAATCTGACAAGAGCTGATTTACCTGAGCCTGCTTCTTGTAGAACCAGCAAACAAGCAAACATTCTTTTTCTTTTTTTGTGTGTGTGTGTGTGTAACGACGTCTCTCTGGTGACTTTAGTTGAAAACGCAAGATCCAAAGCAGAAACCTCTGAATATTCTGCAATTATTTATAGGCTGCATGTAGAATAAAGGGGATGGGCCGAGTGGCAAGGAGGGAGATTAAAGTTTGTCTTTTGAGCTGCACAGACAGATGCAGTTGAAAAGAGAGATGGCTTTTTTATACTCGGCAGCATGTCTGTTTTGTAAAACAGAAGGGTCCAGTGACATTACGGCTTTCCCTCCACAACATGTCCCGTTAATCAGACCGAACCAGAACGCACGAGGCAAGCAACAGGACACAGATCCGGAACACTGGGGTTACAAGGCCATAAAAGTGTCCAATTAAGCATTAGCAAATTGATGCTTTTCTTTTTTCTTTTTTTTTTTTTTTTACAAAGAATGAGAACTCAATGTTGAAAAATGACCAGAGGCTTCACATCCACTTGAAACCAGGCATATATACACACAACGTCTAGAAAGGCACAACCTTTTTTCTCCCTGTCTGACATTAAATCAGACTAGACCTTTCCCGCATCAAGTCAGGATCACCAAAACCATATCTTTTCACGACATACCAGAATTCGCTTTTCTCCATATTCAAAGGCTCGATAAGATCGACACTTTAGTTACAGATTCCCTCTTGAAATGTCATTTTATTCTTTTGCTGTAGTTTCTGAAATGTGTCACAGAAAAAAAAAAAGTTGTTTTGATTTGCTCCGAAATACCTTTTTTTTGTTGCACTTTTTAAGAAAAAAAAAACAAAAAACATGCATACAAATTAATTTTGTTTCTTCTGTTTATCATGTTGAAATATAATTTAGGCGTTTTGCAGACATCTACACACTTTGTCGCAAATCTGTGGAACAACAGAGTTCATACAACAAATCACAAAAACACCCGAAGCTCAGAAGTTTGATTACATATCAAATATCCATCCATCCATTTTCTGACCACCCTTCTCTCTAACGGGGTCGGGAGGTGCTGCTGCCTCTCCAGCTGCGTTCCGGACGAGAGGCGGGTTCACCCTGGACAGGTCGCCAATCTGTCGCAGGGCAACACAGAGACAAACAGGCCAAGCAACCACGCACACACACACCTAAGGAGAATCTGGAAAGACCAATCAACCTGACAGTCATGTTTTTGGACTGTGGTAGGAAGCCGGAGAACCCGGAGAGAACCCACGCATGCACAGGGAGAACATGCAAACTCCGTGCAGAAAGACCCCGGGCCGGGAATCGAACCCAGGACCTTCTTGCTGCAAGGCAACAGCGCTACCCACTGCGCCACTGTGCAGCCCTACATATCAAATATAAGTAACAAAAAGTATTTTTATTTGTATTGGTATTAGTAGCAGCGATACTGGCCCTGTATTTACTTGGAATCTGATTGATACCAAAATATGCAGGATCGCATCCCTCTAGCTTGAGCCAGCATCTGCACAAGATCTTTTGCTTTGTTCTTGCACAAATGCAGATATTTTGTATTAAAATATATCTATCTCTTGCCAGACAGAACCCATATCCTTCCTGGAGAGACGGCTTGACAATCCCTGGTGCTTACACTTGCTAATAATTCTTTGAACAGATGAATGTTTTACCTTCAGGCATCTGGAAATTGCACTCTAAGATGAACCAGACTGCCAGGATGCCGTGACATCATCATCTGAGTTTCCCCAGACTGTCAAAAATTCAATGTAAGTTTAACATATGCAATATGCTGACTTTAAAGGAAGCATTTTAAGACACTTTCTCTACCTATTTTTGGCTTTTGGCAAACAGAAGTAGCTTTTGCAATTACTAACTGACTTAGAATTAAATAGTTTAGTCTGATTTAACTTCAAAAAAATGTGAGGGAAAAGAAGAGGTATGAGCTGTGTGTGTCTCATGTTTATGAACTTAAACAAAAGCAGCATAATGCAGTTTCCCAGTGCAGCAGCACGCCATAGCCCAGCAGAAAACCCGAGCCCAAATGCATAATTTATCTTTTATTTGGCTACAGGCCGTTATGGTGTTCTCCGGCGCGCAACGACTGTTTGAACTTTGTAAATGGAACCAATGAGGAAAATGCTAAACACACAATCGCTGGAGGCAAAGAGAAGGGGGTGAGATACGTGATCATCAGCAGGTAGGTTTGCAAAGATTTACACACTTTATACGACAGAAAACAAATATCAAAACTCACACGGCTCTTGCAGCAAACACACGGGATAGGAGGGGAACACCTGCACAGTGACTTGAGCTAATACGTCGTTTTTATTCCAAAAGGCTGGCTGCGAATGCGCAGATCAAACAAACAGGGAGTCTTTCATGTAAGTAATGAAAAATAGACCTGCTTTGTCTATAATGCATCGCACTTCACTCCAAAATAAGACTCATATTTGAGCGTTTATCATCACATGACTGTGGCCGAACAGCAGGTTGGTCATACGGAACTGAGACAATCAGCATATTGGAAATCAAGTCACTGTGCACTGACCTTTGTTTCCTCATCCCAAAGCAGGCAAGAGCAGAGAAGAAAACAGCTTGTTCTTTTATATATATATATATAGAAATCCAACAGAGTGTTAAGGAAATTTACCTCGCATGCCTCGCACTGGAAATGGGTTTTTGGAGGGCAACGGTCATACCTCGCATTCCCTGGAGCCTGAGATGGTGTAGGTGTAAGGTCCCGTCCCATTAACCAGCATATCCATAGTCTCTGAATGGGAGGGCTTGTAGTCCACATAGTACTCTTGCAGGGGGGAATTAAAGGAGCGCTCAGTCTGTCGTGCCTGTTTCTGGCGCTTTTTGACTGCCGAGCGCTGCTGGAGCTGTTTGAGACTGCTGGGATAGTGCTTCCATGACACATAGATAACCAGCAGAATTATAGCCACGGATAAGAAAAGTGCCACGCTGCCGGCTATGATCTTGTGGAAGGACACATAGTCGGTGTCGGGCAATGGCGCGGGGGTGGGAGCCTCGGAAGGAGTTGGCGAGGTCGTCGTATTCCAGGTCAGCTTTTTATCCGCCACCAGCTGCGTGGGAAGAGGCGGGAAATCAGGCTGGAAAGGGGAAGTGAGAGGCAAAGTCGTCGAGGGGATTGGGGTCGGGGTTGCTGTACAGATGTTATAAGTCTCCACCACATCTGTCACTTTCTCTCCTTGGGCCTCCTTAGGGCTAGCACAAATCATAGTAGTCTCTTTGTTGCCCTTGAAGGCTTTGAGCCAGGACACCAGCGGGCATATGTTGGGGTTACAGTGCCACAAATTCCCGGCCAGACTGATGGTGGTTAGGGAAATCCAAGTCTCCGCCGTCCGCTGGGAGACGTTGCTGAGTTTGTTGGAGTCCAGATTGAGAGTCTGAAGGTTGGGCAGGCACTGGAATGTGCTGGCGTCCAGCACGTCCAGCTCGTTTCCCGAGAGGTCCAGCTTTTGCAAGGAGGTCCACATCCACGGCAGGCCCTGGGTTAGCAGCCTGATACGGTTCCACTGCAGGTAGAGGGCCCTCAGGTTAGTCAGGCGGGGGAAGTGAGCAAAGTTTATCTTTGAAAACTGGTTGTGCTCCAAGTGAAGCTCGACCAGCTTTAAGAGTCCCGCGAAAGCGTTGCGCGTCAGGCTCCTGAGCCTGTTGTAGCCGATATCAAGAAACTCCAGGTTGCGACAGTCGAGGAAAACTCGCATGGGGATGGTCTTTAAGGAGTTCGACCTCAAGTGCAAACTGAGCAGCTTCCGCAAACCCAAGAACTGATTGGGTGTCAGAACCTGCAGCTTGTTGTAGGACAAGTCGAGGTTTCGTAGATTTGGGACGTCGTGGAACGTGTTGTTCTTCAGCTGCGTGACCTTGTTGGAGCTGAGGATCAGCTCCTTGAGCCTCCGGATCCCGTGGAACGCCTGGCCATCCACCGCAGTGATGTAATTGTGGTCGAGGTAGAGCCACACCAGTTGACTGAGACCTGCAAATTGCCGGGCTCTGAGGTTCACCAGGCTGTTGTAACGGAGGGAAAGGCCCTGCGTGCTCACAGACACGTTGTTTGGCACGTCGCGGAAGGCGTTGGATTCACAGTATATTATTTTCCCATCGCATCTGCAGCTCGAGGGGCAGCGGCGCTCCCGGATACCGCTCGGCGCTGCAAGCAGCCAGGCGGGTATCGCCACCGTGAACATAAGCCACCTGAAAAGCACAGAAAGACCTACAGAGAGAGACAATGACAGGTATAAAACAAAAAGCAGGATTCAGATTCAGGCAGACATATTCAGAAGCAACAACTGCTCTGGAATAGTGGCGCTGAAAGTTTGTGTCATCAAATATGACTTAAAAGAAACGTTATTTCGTAATTTAACATCTTTAAATTGGGCCTCTGTCTCTTTAAAAACTCCTGCTCGTTCTGAAACTCCACCTTCAGGAAGCCAACACAACACGGCTCCTCTATTAGCCCTTTAACAATGTTTTTTTTTTTACCAGCGTTGTAATCAGAAGCAGCTCCCATGAGCTCAGCAGACGCACATCTCCAACAGGAGTTTGCTAATTGCTGCTGCTAGTCTGAAGGAGCTGAGTGGTGGAGCCATGCAGGAGGGCAGCTCTGTGAGGCAAAAACTCACAGATGAGGAGCTGCGTCATGAAGGTGGAGCTAGGTTCAGCCTGGCGGTTTTCAGCACAGCTGAAATGTTGCCATGGAAAACTAAAGGATTTCTCAAACATGCATGAGAGTCAAGGCAACTCTCCAGGTGTGTTTTTGATGAGGGAATAACATTACAACATGGCGAAAAGCTCAAAAAATTGTGATTTTATATAATAATGCTCCAATAAAATAAAAACCGCAGGGCTTGGACTTTTCCAGTTGATTGTTTCATTAACAAGATGTTCTTTTCCATTGGAACGGTGTGTTCGAAAGGAGCACTGGCGGCTCCACTGTGTGTTATGAATTATTATTTACTTGTAAAAGTCCTAATGAGATAATTTTCCAAATTCAGATTAGTTATAAATAAGGTTTGACTGCTTTAATATGATAGAAATTGTCAAAGTTGCTAACTAATGACGTTCCACTGCATTTTCGATGCCTGGCAGCCATATTGGATGCAAAATGCAACCTCAGTCTTTCTCGGTTGAGATTTCTGACTTCAGGGCGGCTCCTGTTGTGTTTCTGACCAGGGAATCAATCTTCTGGGTTTAAAGAGAAAGCACCTTCACCATACCTCACATGTTTGTTGCCATGCCGCTGAAACTAGTTGGATTTAATGTTATGCCCGGATCCATCACAAGATGTTAGAGGTAAAAACATGTAGCCACAGGTGCTTGTTCAGCCTTGGTTTTCTCTTGTCTGCTTCAGTTTAAACTCAACTTTAAGTTCATAAACATATTTTAACAGTTCTTCTCAGTTTCTGTTTAAAACAAAAACATTTTTTTTAGCAACTTATTCTCCTTGTTTGATATTTTTAAAGCTCTACAACACATTGTGTTTTCTCCAAAAATAGTTATCAGAATGTATTTAGAGCGCCGCTAAACTCAAGAAAAGCACCACCAGTTGTTCTTGGATCAAGTGGATTTTTTTTTTTTTCTTTAACGAGGGCATTCTGGCTCTTCACTCAGGATGCCATTGAGTTGGAGGGCGGCACAACAGCTTGACAAGAACAAACAAAACAAAAAAACTGAAGGTTTTTGTAATTTGTGCCTTAAACATTTTCTGTTTATTCACAAGTGGAGCCTGCCTGGGTTGTGTTCAGCGGAAGCACCGTGGGAAAAGGTGGCAGAGGCCCACTAACAACACTGAAGTTAGCATCTGATCCAAGATCCCAATTCAGCAACAACTTAAAGGAGTAGGTCACAATTTGTGAGGACG
Organism: Poeciliopsis gracilis; assembly: GCA_911649635.1. Lineage (NCBI taxonomy): Eukaryota > Metazoa > Chordata > Actinopteri > Cyprinodontiformes > Poeciliidae > Poeciliopsis > Poeciliopsis gracilis. The sequence goes on from CAJVRI010001356.1 coordinate 153,967, forward strand.
ATGAACTGCATTTGATTCACTCAAATAAAAAAAAAATGCTTAGCTTAGATGAACTCGTATGTGTTGTTCTGCTGAAAGGAGGCGACTTAAACACAGTTTAGACTTTATGAAACCATCATATACTGGGGGGCAGGGAGGGCATTTATAGGGTAAATTGGCCCCTGTTAGATTTAGTCAAGCATGAAAAGCACGATTCACAGACCGATCGATCCTTTTCAGAATGATTCTACATTGATTACAGGTTCTTCCAATCAAACTTTGCCATTAGTGAAGCACAAAATGGGGAGTGGGGGAGGTGGGGCAGGAGCATAGCAGGATCTCTCCCTGAGGCACCGTTAATGCACAGTTTGGGATCCTTAATGGCTCCAGAATATACACCACTGTGTTCTTCACTGATTTTCACACTCAAAGGTGATTGATAACCACATTCATCAGGTATAATCTGACAGTTTGTTGTTGCCCCCTCTGCCCCCCCAAGAGAAAAGCCTCCTTGAAATTCCCCCAACCTGCATGACTGCAGGCTGGGGCACCATCACCACCAACACCTTCAATTAAAACTGTACTCAGACAGACAGCGCGAGGCTCGGGAGGAGTGAACATACCCATACTTGTACGACGTCTGCCTTTCCTCATGTTCAGGGATGTCTTCCGGATGCGTTCCGGCTCCACATGTCAGACGCAGTCGGCGTTTTGCCCAAAATAGTTTGCACATGCAAGCACGGGGAAACGCACGCACTTTTGCGCCGGAGTCGAACCCCCCCTCCACCAGATGTCCTCCTCCCCCCCCCCCACCTCGCCGCGCTCACAGCCGCGCACCTGTCGGAGAGGACCGCGGCTCCCTCAAGGTGCTCATCAACCCCTCTGTCCGCGTAGTTTACCGCACCACATCAGCTCGGTCCCGCATTTTTGGGTTGTTTTTTTTTTTCTTCTCCTCCTTCCTGCCGCCTCAACCAAGGATGGGAAAGGAAAGCGCTCAAGCTCGTAGAGCCATGGTGATGATGATGATGATGGTGCTGGTGGTGACGATGATGGCACTCTCCAGCGCACGCTGTGGGAGGCTGGAGGACGCTCTCCAATCACAGAGTCACCAATTGTTGATTCGAAGTTGCGGAAAAGACAGCAGGAAGAGAGCGAGCGAGCGAGCGGAGCAGTTTGGAGAGGAGCTGAACTGCGCGGTCCGAAGACGACAAGTTGCGGTATCCTGCTTCAGGCGTGAGGGGGGAGGAGGGGGAAGAGGCGGGGAGGACAGACAGAGGGGGGTGGTGGGGGACAGAAAAGAGAGGAAGGTGCAGGCGGCTTTGTGGATTAGACGCCTTGGCTGTGACACCGAGAATAAATCAGTTATATAGCAACAGGAACGATGTTCCGGCGTGTGGAAGGAGGACGGAGGCTGCTGGTTGGCTGCTGCTGCCGTTCTCAGGGCGCGAGACGCCCTCTCCTGGCCGCAGAGTGACACTGCGCAGCCCGCACCCGAACTGGTTCCTCATTGTTCCCGCGAGCACAGCCTGCATATTAATTAGAGCCGGGCGACTGGGAACACGGTTCGCTCTGCATGTAGATGGTCGGGAAGCTTCGCCTCAGAACGGACGTCTGCACAAAGATCACAACCTTATTTATATACATAAATGTATGCGGAGAGATACAATCAAATGTTTCAGGAGATGCGAGGAATAGTTTGTAACTTCTAAATTTTAAACGGAGGCAAACAAGAATACTTAAATGTCAGGGAAGACAAGACAAACTCTCTGATTAAGCATTTTTAAAAGATACATATTTTATTTGGACAGATTTTTTTAACTCAACATTTCAAATAATAACAATAATCAAATTGTATGTTGAAATACAAATGAGTTAAATCAGAACTAATTTCTTTTTTTTATGTTTACGCAATAGTTTTACTATAAATAATTTGTAACCTCATTTTAATGAAGTAGTCAAAAGAATTAGTTACACAGACCTGTGGTATTCTGTCATTTTAGTGATAAAGACAGATTATTGTAGGCTGTTGAACACTTTATAAACAGAACAAGAGCATATATTTAATATTTATAAATTCACAATTATTCCCCTCAATGTGCATTTAAAGCCTTGTATCTCAGATACAGTTAAACGCCACAGTTCAGAAACCTTGCTAGCAAGGAGGTTGGGTTTGGCCATTAAGAGCTGTGGCAACACGAGCCCAAACCTAACATGTTACTGAAATTGGAATAACGTTTTAAAATGTATATTAAAAAGATTTGGCGTACACCTTTTTATTTTTATTGCCAACAGCAGCTGAGACGTGCCTTTAATCAGTAACAGCTGCCTCAGAATCGACGAGTTCAGCCTGTTAGCTTAGCATTAGCTTAGCATTAGCACCGCCAGGAAACGGTTGAAACTGGGGGTGGGGACGTTATTTTTGCTTTAACCCCACAAGTTTACCGACCACACGCCTCATATTCCTCACTTTTACGAAGTTCACAAGTTCAAGTTCGTTGACAATGCTGCCCTTCCAGATAGACGAGCTAATATCTTCAGGTCAATTCCATTTCCATTGATTTGTTCCCCAAATAAAGCGGCTCGGGTTAGAACTTGAGCACATTGTGTACAACTTGCTGTATGAATTTGAGGGGAAGGGATTTGTACTGGGATTAATCGAGGAGACTGCTTGTAATTATTCCGAAAATTAAACTGGATACGAATGTGGAATAATATGAAAAATCCCACTTAATGCTGCTCTTCTTTAATTACCGGCAAGGTGAGTTTGTGATGGAGAGGTCAGGTCGTTGAGACCGATTATGGAAATTTCAAATACGCCTTCATCTGTACACCGTTTGGTAGATAAGTCAGAAACTCACATGTGATAATACATTTGATCCGTTCTGTGTGTCAGTGAATTAAAAAGAGAAACTGGTGCACAAGTTTGAATCAATACTGTAATGCTCGCTTGGTGGAAAATTATTGACACAATAATGTTTACATTGTTATTTATTTGAAAGAAAAAAACAGCAGCAACAGAGTTTGATTGTCAAAAGCTTCTGGCACAGATCATTTGACAACTTTTCTCATCAGAAATGCGAGAATTAATTGACATTGTTTGCTTGTACGTCTCTGCCTCAACAAAGCCGAATAAAGTAACGAAGTCATTGGCAGGACTCTGCAGAACTTGATTGTATATTGAGGAAGCAATTAGGTGTGTTGCACCAAGGACACCATTAACGACTGCAGCTCAGGAGCTCTGTTTTAGTAAAAGTCCATAAAAGTTGGAACAAAGATGAGATCAGGGCCATTCCAGATTGTTTACATTAGCCCATTTGACCTGTTTTTATGTTTGTTAGGGTATTACTATTATCCTGTTGCGTTTCGCTTTCGACATTCCAGCTTCTGATTTGATGTCAAGCTTAAAAATTTGGAGGTATTCCTCACTTGTCATTACTGCGCCCACTTTGAGTTGTGCACCTTTACCACTGCTACCACAATAGACCTTCAACATGATGCTACCATCGCCGTGCTTGGCAACTGGGGTTTTTTCAGGCTTGAAAGCCTCGTCGAGACGAAACATCGTTCTCAAATATGTCATTATTTTCCTCCTCTTACAATACATTTCACTTTTTTTTTTTTTTTGCCACCTTTTGATTAGGCGATTATTATTCCCTTCACTGAGGACAGTGGCAGAGGCATCTCAGCTTCCATTTTAAGATAGACTTGAGCCTCTGAGATTCCGAGCTTGTTCAGAAAAACCTAATGAATTTTATTTTACGGAGGCGGCAGTTCGGATAAGATGGTTGAGAATTGGACAAATCTGAGGGCTCCAACAAGAAAATGACGCTAAGCATGTGAAAAGTGTTTTTGGGAAGCATAAAGAAGGTCAAGAGAGCTAAAAGCTTTAAACAGCTGTGTTTGCATTGGTCAAGATTATGCTTAGGATTTATGCAAAATGGGAAAATGTTTTTTTTTTTCCTTTTTCACACTTTAATGTCTGGGGGCTCACCTTGTAGATGAATGGCCAGCCTTTTGCTGCTTCATTTCTGTGTTTCGTTCGTTTTGTTGTACGCCGAGGGTGAGATGCATCACACATAAACAAAAAGTTCCTAAAAAAAGCTTCATAATGGGAGCCTGGGACGGGGTCAAAGTCATCATTTCTAATATGTCCCTTACCCCCTTGTACTTAACGAGTCGCATTAATTACCAGTGATGAACATTAATGAACATTTGAGCTCAAATCACAGATAGCGTGTCGCAGAGAAACTGCAGGAAACCAGACCAAAAGGGGATGCATCCATCACTTCAGCTCCAATCTCTGATTTAATTTCCATTGTTAGATCAATCAACTAACTGAGGCTGAAGGGCAGGTCAGGAATCTACACACACACACACACGCACACACACACACACAAATTGCTCTAGCACACGCTTTCTCACAAACACACAGAAATCCACATCAAGGTGACTGTGAGCATGTCAGCGACATTAACTCGGCTCCGAATCTAACATCCTGCAGCACTCTAATCTGTTCCATCAAAAGGTCTGGCGACGCTTGCAATTGATTAGTCATGCATGTTTTTGTAAACTGAAATGTGACACGGTGGCAGAGTGGGAGGGTGAAAAGAAACTGCTGCACATGCCACTGGTGGGGTTAGCGCAAAGCTAAATCTACGGGAGTGACTTTATCTGGAGATCTTTGGCATCTGTGGGGTGAACTTGTTTAGAGTGAATCCTTGTCACCCACTCATCTCCCGGGGAACAGAATAAAAGTCCACGGGTTCAGGATAACGTCACGGCTTGTGAACACTTATTTTTCAAAAACGACAGAAACAGTTTCCGTCGACATCTCGTCTTTTTCACTCTGCAGGTCACGTCGTCATGTCTATTGGTCGGTGTCCCCGGCACCCGATAATTAACACAAGGTTGCATGAAAAAAAAAAAAAGAAATGGATGCAAATTGATTCTCATGAAGGAAAAAGGTTTCCCGTGCCTCTCTTTCCCCCTGCTTCGTCCTTGCACCGTCACCAGGCTGGTGCCACTAAGTGAGAGATGAGGTAGACCTTGAACAGATCACTAGTCCATCACAGTATAACACAAAATAGAAACCACGCTCAGGCACACACTCACACCTAAGGGCAATCTAGCCCAATTAACGCAACGCTGGTGTTTTTGGATGACGGGAGGAAACGAGAACGCTTGGAGAGAAGCCAAGCATGCACAGGAAAAACAACACCGAGATATTCCTGGCTGGGATTCAAACCCAGGTCCTTCTTGGTGTGAGACAGCAGTGCTAACAACTCCTCAGTCGTGCAGCTATAGTAAGTGTCTGACTTGTCGCGGATCACTTTCTATTTATGTTGTTGAACAAATCTGGTGTGACCCATTTTTCATGTTTCGTTTAGCTTTTCTGGTTATCAGGCGTTCGCACGCCACGCAGGGTTGAGTCTGGCGCGTTCTTCTCACACTACGCTATATATTTTTTTTCCATATAGCAGTCCTGGCTTGAACTGCCTTCATTCGCCCAGTTAATTCTCGAAATGCTATTCCTTGCGACGTAAATACATTCTTGTGTTTCGGATGTCGGAAATAGCAAGCGACTTCTCAAGCGTCGTCAGAAGCAGGTCAGCCCCGGGACGGAGCTCAGCAGAGACTGGTGACACGCTCACCTTCCTGCGCGAGTAAAACTAAACGGCTTCAATTATGGTGGGTGACCGACTGAGCAAAGGGGTCTGCTTTTTCCATGACTAATGAATCACATGAAAACAGATTCTACAGATGAATACGCAGTAAAAAAAATAAATAATTTGCGTGGTGAGAAAACTGAGGCAACTTTGAACTCATACTGACCTCAACTTCTAAATCTGTAGCTTTAATGAGCTCCTGAACATTTGCCCCCCTCCTCTGCCCCCCCTGCAGGCAGGCATTTCCCAAAACATCTGGCGTTAATTCACCCCCAGTGCTTCCTCCGTGAATCAAATTGTACACCTTGTTTTGTTGGTTGATGTGTGCTGTTGATTTATCATTGTTCTCACCGGTTCTTTGAAATGTGTCTTTACGATGCATTTTGGAGGACGGCTCCTTGGCTGGTTTTTGTGCAAAAAAAAAAAAAAAAAAAAGTAACTGGCCTTTAAAACCTAATAATTGCTTGTGCTGCTCTTGGCATCGTCAACTGACATCAAGCGTTTGGGATATTTACCATCGCACAGATTTCTAAAAGTTCCATTTTCGCCTCGTGGGTCCACAGTATGTCTTCCCAAATCGTGGGAAAGGTCAAAAAGCTTTAATGTGGAAATGTGGGATTATCTCTTTAATCTCTTTTGGTCAGCGTTGGGTTTGATCTCAGAACCGTCTCATGGACGCCATGTTGGCCCAGTCGCTCCTTCTCCTTGCACCTGAACCTTTTGCGACCTCCTGTACGAGTCCCTGTTGGAGTAATCGTGGTACGACCGTCACTTCTGGGAATGTTCATCTGTGTTTTCTCCATCTGTGGAAAGTGGCTCCCATTGCGGTTCGCTGCAGTCCAGAAGCGTTAGAGATGACTTTGTAACCCTTTCCAGAATGAGAAAGATATTTTTAGATCTGCTTCATGGTGTCCTATTTAAGGAACTTTTATGATTATTTGGTTCTGACTGTTACCAGCTGTGTCTAATATCCTGTTGATATGTGCTTAATAATAGTTAATTCAGGATTAAAAGTTGGTTTGGAAAACCTTTGTCTTATATTAAATATAATCATGGAGTGTTGACCTTCTGACCTTTGCCGTTTCTGCTTCAGAAAAGTCCAACACACAGTTAATGACAGATAAACCGAATGAAAACACACGTGTGCCTTTCAGTCTCACTCTTTGCCGTTAAATTGGACAAAATTCCCACTTGTTTTGGGACAGAATTACCAAAATTATTTCTTTAACTTCCTGCCTTATGTCTGCAGATGTTGCTTCAATATTTTCCCATAATGTGTTTTCCTGGTGATCATGTCCTGGTGTTTTTTTTACGGTGTACGCAAACGTCTCGTTTCAACTGTAACTGAAACACTAAACTGACATTAAACTGCGGCAAAAGGCCAAACGCAGAAGAAAGAGACGCTACATCAGTGGTTAAAAACAACGTCAAAACACAATTTAAAGATTTTGTGTTGGAGACACATTACCGTGACGACAGGTTTACGTCAAACAGATGCAACTTAATATTTTCCATCAGAAAGGTTTTTCTTTAGCAGCCGCTTATTTCCTCTTTCATTCACAGTTGTGTGTGTGTTTACTTCCTGATAGATAATGAATTGCAAATTGAATACATCTGGTATTCAATTTGTTGAATGTAAACTTTTCTCTACCAGACTTATGCCTTGTACTCCAGCAGGGAGAGATTTAAACCAGCTGACAGCGGCATCTGTGGCGGTAGGAAAACAAGGCGTGGGAGCTTCTCTCTGTTTATAATTTCCGCAGTTACCTTGGTAGGGGTGAGCTGACCCCCACCTGCACAGCACGCCAGCCAGCTTCTAATTCTGCACAAAAAATAGGCACATTTTACTAATGCCGCTTCTGAGAAGTGTTAATCCGGCATCAGCCGGATGCAGGTGTTTGGCCTGTTTTTGAAAAACAAAAGAAGCAAGAATTTAGCAGAGACACAGAGAGCAAGCGCGTACTTCTGTACGCTGAGTGCGTTGGTTTTCCAGACTTCTTCTTGTTTCGACTATGTGCTACGATGAGATCGATCCAGTTCAGCAGTTCACAGAGTGAAAACCACACGCTAATCAGATAAAAACAGAACGCATTCAAGACCGAAACGCGCAAAACTAGTTGAAAACCAGTCCGAATAAATGAGTCTTCAACTGCTTCTTAAAAGAATCAACAGACTTTTCACTTAGTTGTGCTATAAGTATCAGCGGCACCACCTTCCACACAGCTTATAAGTTAGAAACAGAGACCAACCCACATGAAATGAGTGAATTAACGCAAAAAATACATATTCCATGTCTGTGGAAACTAGTTTAGGCTTTCATTAACCTGAATGTTTGTTTTTAATACACTTTCCTATTTCCCCCGCTATCTGTAATCAAGTTTTTTTCAGGCCTCTCATGCCTTGTTTGTTCTTTAGGTCCAAATAAAATTTTAATGAAGCTCCACAGATTGAGAGGCGGGGGGGAGGGCTGAGCCGTGCGGATGGAGGTGAATTAATGAGAATGACTGAAATGAAATGCCCCTCGTAACATCCTCGTGAAAAGTTCCCAATCGCCGGGAGAAAGTCCATAACGTGCAGACGGACAGATTTTACCGTCTGTGACTCGGATGCACATTTTTGTCTTCACGAGTTTCTTTGCTTGCCTTTGTGGTTTTGACATTTTGTTATTTTTGTAAACAAAAGGCAGTAGCTAAAAATAAAAAGAAGGATCACGTTCAAGAGTTGAGGGCTCTTTTTGCTGTTGTTGTGGTTTCATGCTAATTTTTCGAAATAAAAGATGGTCCCGTGTCTCAGATTTCTCTAATATCTTGACTAAAAACGCACCGCAAGTTTGCAGGATGGACCTCTGGACCTCAGGAGCGTCGCTGTTGCCCAGCATTTCTCAGACAATAAAACTGACTATTTTTATTTTTATTTTTATTTTAAAGCTGTAAATGAAGAGCCTGAATTGCAACTAAAAAAAAAGATGAACAGATCGGTTTAGTACCCTGCAAACCTCGTGTGAGTTTAATCAAAAATTTTAATTTCTACACTTTGTGTAAACCTTTTGAATCCTCAGAGTGGCCAGGAAAACTAAATCAGTATTGGGGTTCATCGCGATTCTCTTCTTCTTAAACACACTTTTATTTCACTGATGGGAAAGTCGAGGCAACATGCTTTGCTGATCTGACTCTCCTCTTCTCGTTGCGCCGTATATTCTCTATAAGAGCCGGGTCAGAGGGCTCGTTCACAAAGCCCAGACAGCAGATTAAGGCGGGATTTCCACGGCTGAATCCATCCTTCATTCAGTTTCCCAGAAGCTGCAGCATATTTTCTCTCATTTTCGTCTCTGCTCCAGGCTAACAGAGGCTCTGTTCGTCCTTGAGCCTCTTTAATCACAATTACGTTTTAGCGCTTTCTGAAAAACACCTCGTCCTTTTCATCATTCGGAATAACACACCTTACTCTTCACAGATGACTTCTGAGATGGTTATTATTTATCGAATCAAAGTTGAACACACAACACAAAATAATTCATAGACAAATTAACGCATTCCAACAATATATTACACAGGAATGAGCTCAAAACGACGACATCAGAGCAGAGTGACGGTTTGCTGCTGCTGTGCTGCAAGATGACCCGCTGTGATTGACGGCGGCCCGATAAATTCTGCTCTCTACTGGAAAATCTTGACAGCGTCTGATCTGAAGCACGCCAGTAACCGACCGAAGGCAACAAACACAACTGAGGAGCCGGCTAGTCAAAGGTGGGACGGAAAGACGACCTTTAACGCGGCGCTCATCCCTGAAAACCCAGAAAACAATTCCACAGAGAAGAGTGGGCCAAAATAAAAAACCCCACCGCAAATAGAGCTAAAAAGATTGAAGACACTGATGTAATCTTTGCCTGATATGTAAATAAGTTTGATGAAGTTTGAAAAGAAAAGAAAGCTAAAAGAGAAGAAGTCTGCAAATGGGTAAACACTTTCTGGCAGCACTGCAGATCTCGCCCTCCATCAGGAGCCATAATAAAGATATAATCAGCATCACTCACTTCCCCCCGTCAGCAGACATGATATCATGCCTGGCAGGTGTACATTTTAGGCCCGAAGTGGGTCTAAGATGAACAAGTAATAAGCGTTGGCATTTTTTTTTTGTCTGTTGGTTGTTTTTGAAGGTAAGCACACATACGCTGATGGGCTTGTCACCTGCGTTTGACGGCAAATGATAGCAGTTGTCATCCACCAAAACGCTCACTTTGTCTGCTTTTGACGGCCTGTGGACGCGAGGAGTCTCGTCTCCAGTCTTCATACTCAGCATGCTACCCAGCTGATATTGCGCCTGATGAGACGGTAAACGCGACGCACGCCCTCCCAATCTCTGAGCTGTGACCAGCACGGATCCTCCCCGCGCAGCACCGATTCAGAGCGACGCCTCCACCCGCCTCCTCTCTTCCACTCTCGAACGCGCACAAGTTTGAATGGCATGTGAGCCCCTCAGACACGTGTGAGCCTGCTCCCCCACCCCTTTGAAGAGCGGATTTAGTTTGACATCCAATTACGCCCGGGTACGCCTATGAGAGGCCCTGAATGAACGAAAGGGGCTCGTCTCGCATCTCTCGCATCCTCTCCCGCCGAGATGCTCCAGGGAGCAGAGGCAAACTCACCTCTTCGTTACGTTCAGTGTGCGTTCAGAGCAACCCCTGCCTCTCTCTTCCCCTTTCTTTCTTTCTCTCTCTCTCTCCACCTCAAACCATCAAATCCATCACGATTAAATCCTCAAGCCAAAACAAACCTGGATGTTTTCTGCTTTGACATTTCTGAGGTCACAGAGTTGTGGCTCAGCAGCACCAGTTCAAAAGAAAAAAAAACAAAACAAGTAATTTCACATTGTGAGCACAGGGGGTCGCTGTTACCACATTGTTGGACCCGGAAAGCTGTCCGACAACAACAGACAGTCTGTTTTGAGTCAGGGTGAGCAAAGTGTGAATAATGGGAAGCATCTCTTGTCTGCTGGCGGTTGGAGTCTGATGCGTTCTGTTAATTCGGGCCGGTGGTTTAAATACTGTTCGGAGCGTGACCTCACGGCGCCGCCTCACAGACAGACAGAGGTGTGAACTGCTCGTTTCCATCAGACGGGGCTGCTTGCATAATTAGGCTTTGACACGACTCTAATAGGTGCAACAAGTGTTAATTATCAGCGCCGAATGACTGGTAACGGAGAAATGAGCCGTAAATTGAGAGTCTGCTACCACCTACTTTAGCTGTCATCATCATCGGCATCATCATCATCATCATCGTGGTTGCTCAGTGTGTCGACTCGCAAAACTGCTGAGGTTTCAAACGACCCAAGTTGTGTCATCTCGCTGACCTTTGGTCAAGGTCGGATGTTTGGTCCGATCCAGGGCTCAGGGTTAGGTTTTGGATGCAAAAAAAAAAAAAAAAAAAGACTTAATGTGACTAGTAGTTTAATGTCAGGACCTAATTGATATTTCCCAGTCCAATCCACTGCGTGGCATAAATATTATTCGTGGCGGCCAGGAATGCGAACGCTCCCTGCAGACATCTGGAGCTTATTCTCACACTAAGAGTGAGGATCATTTTCTCTGTCCAAGAATGAAACCAAACACACAGCAAATAAAGAAAATGATGGTGGAAGGAAGAAAAAAAAAAGCAATAAAATTATGCTCCTTGTGTTTTTTTGTTTCTTTTTGTGTGAAATAGAGTCAGAAAAGATCTAGTACCTCTCTGCCCCCTCCAGTTGAATAATATAGCGTATAGCTTTTGGGAACAACAAGAACATAAAACAGCATTGGTTTTCTGTTGAAAAATCACTGAATGCTTTCTTTGTACGGCTTTTCTTCTTCTTCTTCTGTTCTGAGGAGACCGGAGATGAAGTCCTATATTTTGGCCTCTCGGAGTGGAACGCTGTGGATCAACACAGTCCAAGGTCCAAAGTGAAGGTTGAAGAGTTATACATAATAATATTTGAGTTAAATACAGATAATTAACATTTTAACATATGCCCACGCATATATTGTAAATGAGAGACTAACCCTACCCTCCCTCCCCCCCCAAAATAAAATCTTAAATGTAAATTTATTGAAGGATATAATTCATTTCATTTGGAAACTAAGAGCAGCAATTATCCCTTCTGCTGCTGGAAATATTGTGGCGTGTTTATTATTATGATTACAATGGCTTTTATTGCTTTGTTTATTGCTATTTTAATGCGTGACTCAAAGCAAAAACAAGAAATTGGAGCGCTGCACCTCTTAGAACCGCACAAGTATAACAAGACCACATTATTTGGGTAATTAGTCAGGCTATTTGTTCTAGTAGAAAGCCAGACTTGCTGCTCGTAGCTTTCTCGCTGTTGAAACAGTCCTAAATTAATAAGAGGGCTGGCTGGTGCTCATTTAGTTTCAAAGCAGCGAGGATCTATTTTTGCCATCAGAAATATGTCCAAACAGCCAAATGTGTCCTTTCTGCAATCAGGGAGCAAAAGAAACACACACACACACACACACACACACCCACACACCCACACACACACACACACACAGCACATAGAAACAAGCACAACTCTATGCTCCATATACTCCAGCACTTTCTCTGGCATTTCTCTAAAAAAGATTTTACACAGAAGGAACAGGGTGACAGAGATTATAAGAGGTTTTAAAAGCTTTTTTTTTATTAATTTTTTTTATAGCTTCTCTACTGTTATGTTGCTTGACTCTCAACACTGCTTTGATAGTTGAAGACATCTCTGCCAATGGACGGAAAAGACAAGCATGTCCCCACTCCTAAGGGACATGTGGAAATGAGCTAAGCCGACACATGTTATGGGAGACCGGAGTAACACCGAGATGACCAAACAAACACGGCAAAAGTGGAACTTTTCACCAGAATTAGCATTAGCATTAGCATTAGAGCTGTTGCTAAACTGAGACAGAGTTTAACTGTGCTGATTCATTCACTGCACAAATAAACGTTTGGGCCTTACTCTGCTGGGCGGGACAAGCGTGCGTAATGGCCGACTCAACCAGCGTCCTCGCTTGTATTCAGATGAAGATGTGGAGAGGGAAGCTAACGTTGGTGCTAACTGATATAGTTTTAATAGCCAATATGTCATGTCCTCTAAAAATGTTGGTCCCTCCACCTGACACTGCCCACAACACACAAAATACACACATAAAAAATATATATATTTTTAATGTCAGCAGATGTTTCTCTGTCTCTTTAAGAACCTCTTGCTCTTTCTGAAACTCCGCCTACAGGAAGTCATCACAACATCGCTCCTCTACTAACCATTTAACAATATTTCTATCAGCATTGCACTGAGAAGTAGCCTGCATAATGAGCTCCCCAGACACACCGTTTCATCAGGTGTTTGCTAATTGCTGCTGGCTAGTCTGAAGGAGCTGAGTAGGGGAGCAGAAGATGAAGTGCAGCTCTGTGAGGTGGAAGCTTGGAAACTGCAGCTTCAAGGAGGAGCTTTGTCCTCCAGGGCGGAGCTAGGTCAACCCAGGCGTTTTGCACAGCTGAATGGTTGCTATGGCAGATTAACGTGCATTAAAGAATCAAGGCAACACTCCAGGTATGTTTATGATGCAGGAATAATATTATAACATGATATAAAGCTAAAAAAAAATTTTTTTTAAAGTAAATCTCACATAATACTGCTCTTTTGATTCAATCCAGCCCCAGCAGATCATCACACCTTCTCGGAAACGTCAGAAAAATGAACTAAATCTATTAAGATTCAGAAATGAAAACTGTTTCATTTCACTCTTCATACCAAAGGGCAGGGTCCACATTTAAACTCAACACCCCTAAAAACACCAGCAGCAATCAAATGAAACTGACAAACACTCCTGGCAACCATCAGTTAAAGGCAGGATTTTCCATGGCAGAAACCCATCATTTGTAAGCTTAGGTTCTCGAGGACGCCTACGCCTCTGAGAAAGGAGTGAGGTAAAGAGAGGCAGGAGGGAAAGAGAGCGCAGAGAGGAGAAGGAGGGGGTGATGTGCATCAGTCCACTGGCGCTCAAATGGGTAACTGCGAGCACAGCAGACTGAAGTGGAGCGGCGGCGGCGGGTCCAACTCCGAGCCAAGTGAGACGGCGTCCCCCTTTTCCGAAGCGTCACCCGTCGGACCCGGCGCGGCTCTGACCGCCGCGGGGAAACTTGCGTCTGCTCCCCGAGTGCAGGCGCTCAGGATGCGGACCGACCCCTGCAGCTGCTGCGCAGACTGACTGAGACCAGTTCAAAAAAACGCTCCTAATCCATTCCCCCCCCCCCTCCTCTCCTTCCCCCGGAGGATTACTCCTTTATTCAGTGATAATGGGTAAGTCATTCAGTTCTTCACCGTTTTACTGACACAGTTCCCGTCTCTTCAGTCTCCTTGTAGCCAGGACGACAGCTGTGATCAGCTTCAACTGTAAGATTTCCATGATGATGAGTCTGTCTCTACTCGTCGCCAGTATTTCTGCCAGAAGAAAACGGGTTTTTAAATGTACCCGTTCGCTCAATCGAAACTACAGCTAACTCGTCTTCATGTGCATCTGTAAATAGTAAAAGTACCTGTGAGCGTTTCTTAATGAAGCAGGTCTCAAGAGACAGACCTCCAGCTGTTACCCAGAGCATGTCCACTGTTTGAGGGAATGAAAGTCCTACCTTTACTCAATCAATCCATGTTGTTGCATGCATTTTCAGAAACTGAGTCATCCCTTTGATTGCCTGTGCCCCACTCTACCCCCAACAGGTTCTGTGATGTTGGACTGGAGGTTATCTTGTCTTCTTCTGCAGGCAGCTGCTCTGCTGCTGCTCAGCGAGGGGGAGAGGATGTGCCCCGCGAGTTGTCGCTGCGAAGGGAAGATTGTTTATTGCGAGTCCGGCATCTTCCAGGACATTCCGATAAACATCACGACAGGGTGCCAGGGTTTGTCCCTGCGCTATAACAACCTGCTGGTCCTGCTGCCGTACCAGTTCGCCCAGCTCAATCAGCTCATCTGGCTTTACTTGGACCACAACTCCATCCACAGCATCGACGCCTTAGCCTTCCACGGCGTGCGCCGGCTGAAGGAGCTGATCCTGAGCTCCAACAAGCTGAGCCTTCTGCACAACAACACGTTCAGCGCCATACCAAACCTGAGAAATCTGGACCTCTCCTATAATCAGCTGCAGTCTCTGCAGCCAGGCTATTTCTACGGGCTGCGCAAGCTGCAGAATCTGCACCTCAGATCCAACGGGCTGAAGCAGATCCTCGTTCGCACGTTTCTGGAATGCCGCAGCTTGGAGTTTTTGGACTTGGGTTACAACCGCCTGCGCAGCCTCACTCGCACCACGTTTTTGGGGCTCTTCAAGCTGCGAGAGCTACATTTGGAGCACAATCAATTCTCCCGGATTAATTTCTACATTTTCCCACGCCTTACCAACCTGCAGGCGCTCTACCTGGCGTGGAACCGGATCCGGTCGATAAGCCAAGGGGTTCCTTGGACCTGGCCGAAACTGCAGAAGCTGGATCTTTCCGGGAACGAAATCCAAACTCTGGAGCCGGACGTCTTCCGCTGCATGCCGAGCTTGCAGACGCTTAACCTGGAAACTAACAAGCTGAGCAGCGTTTCCGTGGAGGTGGTGGAGGCGTGGATGGCCCTGACCACGATCAGCCTGGCGGGCAACGCCTGGGACTGCAGCCCCAGCATCTGCCCCCTCATGGGGTGGCTCCGGACTTTCAGGGACCCCAAAGACATCAACATGATTTGCAGCGGCCCCAGGGCCACGCAGGGCGAAAGGGTGGTGGACGTGGTGAGGAACCGCTCGATCTGCGCCGACGCCGCAAACATGTTCTCGACCACAACCGTGGTCATTCTAACCTCCACCCAAGCCGTGAGCGTCACGGTTTGGCCGGCGGCCACCGGAGTCCCGGCCCTGACTCGTCCATCAGCGCCGCCGCAGAAATCCACCCCGTCTCCTCTGAGTCCTGCTGGGACACACATAAAGATGGCGGATCCCACCACCACCACCAGCACCCAGAGCTCTACACCACCCTACTCTCCACAGACCCCTACGCCATTTATCCCAGAGCTGCAGTTTGAACATATGGCTTTCCATAAAATCATTGCAGGCAGCGTAGCCCTGTTCCTGTCAGTGGCATTGATCCTGCTGGTTATTTACGTCTCGTGGAGGCGCTACCCCAACACCATGAGGCAGCTGCAGGAGCACTCAGTCAACCATAAGCGCAGGAAAAAGGCCCGCAAGCAGGAACAGGACCTGAACTCTCAGCTGCAGGAGTACTACCTGACTTACCACTCCAACTCGGAGGCGCTGGACTCGCTGGTGAATGAAAACAGGCCGTGCACGTGCACCATTTCAGGATCCATCGAGTGCGAGGTGTGAGTGCTCCGCCTTCAGGAGGCACGCGGTCTCGTTTCCGAGCGGAGATAAACGGATTTTTATGTTTTTTTCTCTGTTGGAGGATAAGGAGGCTTTATCTCTGATGCGAGCAGATAGTCTGCAAGCGCTGAAGGAAACACTCGAGGCTTTTGCCACAACCATGTGCGCAGAAAGGAGGAATTGAACGGGAAGATACATTTGGAGCTAATTATCGCCCCGACCGACACGGAGGGAGCGGTGGGATTAGCTGTGTTCGGTCCAAACCCACGATGGGACATCTGCCGCGGCGCAAACGAGCTCTGCGGAGAGACTGACCTTGTTCTTAGTCGGAGCATACTCTCGTGAACCTACAAAGCCACTGTTTTTACTTACTCATTCATGTAGCTCATAAAGCATTTAGGACATGTGCGCTCAGCGAGTTTGTACGTGTGCGAGTGCGTCCTGATGCCATCTGGTCAGACGAGCAACAGATCTACACCTTCTTCTCACAGATAGTATTAGTCCGGTTGAGTTGTCCCACAGTTGGCAGACGGGCTCAGCAGCAGCAGCCGTACCCAGCGTGTGTATGCGCGCGTGTGTGTGTGTGTGTGTGTGTGTGTGTGCGATGGGGGTTGGGGGGCAATCACAAAGAGAGCATCATTTGCATGAAGCCACTCTCCTTATTAAAGATGCTTCTCTTCCATGGGAGATGATCTGTCTGAACGGATAAAAGAAAAGATGTACGTTTTCCGTTTGTATCGTCGCAATCGACCCAAATGAGGGATATTTAAAGCTCATGAGACTAACCTCAGGACTGAGACGTACAAATGTGTCAGGTCTGGTTAAGGCCTTGGATGACTGTGTGTGTTTGCATGTGTGTGTGTGTGTGTGTGTGTGTGTGTGTGTGTGTGTGTGTGTGAGAGACACTCACACAGTGAGTGCGAGACGAGTTACAGCGTTAATTTTCATATCAAGTTTTGTATTTATTATTGCTGTCGTTATATTTATGCATTGTTTGTGTAAAGATATATTAACATGTGTGTTTTTGACTGTACAAATTAAAAGAAACACTGACGGCCGATGGGAGGAAAGCAAACAAACAAGAAAAAAAAAAACAGAAAAAAGTCTGTATTTTGCCCATTTATGACAGGAGCAGTGGCAGAAGTGCACACACTCTGGTTAAAGCGCCCATTTCACGAGGCGAAACCTTTAATTTGACACGTGTCAGTGCGACTGAAGGAACAGAGGAAAAACATAACAAAGAGCAAAGCGCAGCAGCCCGGTTGCATAAACTAATACGCACCTTTTGGTTTCATCTCAGCGTGAAGACTCACATCAACTTTATGTTGTTATGAATCAGATGAAACTGAGATGACATCTATCTGTCCTGGTCAGGTTTTTGCTGATGTTTGCTCGTTTGCCCCTGTTAGCTGAAGCCCTCTTTTCCACAGAGAGAGGGAGAGAGAGAGAGAGAGAGAGAGAGAGAGAGAGAGAGAGAGAGGTCACAGAGGACCGAACGGATCTTGTTGGTGTGAAGGCACCAAAAATTACACCACAATGTTTGCGTGCCATGGTCCACTGAATAAACTCATCAACACCCGAGGAGATTAATTGCAAAATAAGTGACGCATTCAATAAAACAACAGCAGGGTTGCAGGACTTCCTGTTGCGTTCTGGTTGCACTGCTGTGCTGCAGTCGTGCCTTAACCCGCCGCTTACAAAAACGAATCGTTTTGTCGTCTAGAAGCCTCTTATAGCCTTCCAATTTAATTGTAATTCGTAAAAATAACAAATAAATGAATATAATTATAAAATTTTAGGTCTCTGAAAAATGTCTCTACCCGGGTCATTCGCCATCTGCCTCCCGTTCTGTTCTCTCTCTCTCTCTCTCTCTCTCTCTCCTGTGTTCTCCATTTCTCTCTCAACTTTGTGGCTGAAAATCCCTCATGAATACTTTCCTGGAAAAAAACAAAAACAAAAAAACGTTTTATTTTCTAAGACGTGTGGCTCAACCACGAAACCTTATGTTCAAATTCCTCAACTAACATGTAAGAAATAAAACTTTGAATATAACCTTGTTGTCGGCACTAAAGTATCCAATTAGTTTTTTTTCTAGTAGCTAAATAGTTTATTGAGGTTTTAGACTTCCTGGAACCAGAATCAGGAAGACATTGACACTGTTTGGTTAAGCCTGTGTTTACTCATACTTCATATGTGTACTTTGTCATAGCGCTATGACATCATTCACCGACTTCACACAACACTGCAGCAGATGACTAAGCTGAAAAAGCAAAAGTACTTTAAAATGATTCAGTCAAAACTAACATTTCTATTTGTGCGATTAAGTGTGGCTGATAGACCGAAGAAAATATGTTGGCCTGCTTAAAATCTCTCAAAATATTCTGGCAAAACGAGTAAATTTGAACCTTTCACCAAAAAAACCAAAACATACTCTCCCCACAATGAAGCATGGTGGTGGCAGCATCATGCTGTGGCGTTACTTTTCTTCTTATAAAATGTTTTGTTTTTTTTTTTTGATTAAGAAGTTCCGGAGGTTTTGGGTCCACTTTGGCGACGAGAGCTCTCGCCTGTCCCCATCAAAACGAGCCCAAACACGTGTAGGAAAACGCTGGCTTCACCAGCAGAAGATTAATGGTCCAGAGTGGCAGAGGCAGAGCGCCGGACTAAATATAACAGAGCATCTGGGCAAATATTAGCAGCAGAAGACGTAGAGTGCTGAGAGAGCAGTCTGCAAGCTGAAATTGAATAAAAAGGTGCTTCAACAAAGCGTTGCTTTAAGCGTGTTCACTCTTATGCAACCGGGTTCCTCCTGCTTTTCAAAAACTTTTTACGCACCCAAACCCTCGCCATAACCGATTGCTTCGTTTTTATGATCCAGTGTACAAAGCTAGTGTCGCATTAAAAGGTGAGAATAGTTTTAAAACTATTCATCATGGCGTCTTTTGGTGTTTTTTTTGTTTTTTTACATAAAAACAAAACTTAACAAGAGGTATGCACACTTATAAGAGCCACTGTGTGGAAAGAAAGAAAAGCCTTTTAAAGCCGTGCGTTTTTGCCTGAACGTCACGCATTCCAGTTGCGTTTCGCAGGCGGCTGCCGCGGTTCCACACGCCTCCTGTCGCTGCTTTTCTCCCTCGAACTCCTCCGGTTCTCCTAAATCCCCCCCCCTCCCCCGACGGAAGTGTTCGCGCCGTTTTCTTGGGCAGCCTGGAAATGAGCAGGTTTACACTTTTAGGTTCTCCTTTCAGATCCAGAGGAGCTTAAGGAGCAGACGTCTTTCTTTGTTTTTGTTTTTTTTTTTTTTTGTTCTGCGGGACGACGTGAAACCGATCCGGACGTAGAAAGGTGGAGAGAGCGGAGGCGGCGCGGCCCAGGTCGAGACGGGTCAGCTGTAATTTAGTTATCGTCCGCCTGGCTGCGACCTTTTCTCCCCGCTTCAATTACTCGCTCATTTAGAGCGGGGAACATTACGTGAAGGCTGGTTCTACTCTATAGACTTGGACGTATTTGTTGGCAGCAATTTGTAACGATGAGTTAAGGCCCATTGCAGATGCAGAAACTTGAATAAAATCAAACTTTTACCTCGAGGCCATTTATCGATTAGAGAAAGCAATATTCTATAACGTCAGCGTTTACTTTGTTAAAGCTACCGATGGCTCAGCTGCTGCCCCTAACAATCCCTTGAAAATTAATCAAGTGAAGCATTTTTTTTTATTATAATGAATTCCTACTTTCCCTGCTGCATAAATGTGACATGAAAACGGCATCAATTTCTTGAAAAGGAAAGCGTGGTTATCTTGCCCGGTAGGGAAAATGAGGCTCTGAAGGTGGAAAAGAAACGTCTACTGCTCACTGATGGAGAATGTCGAAGGGTGGCCACCACGTCTCCATGACAACCATTAGTCACGAGCTAAATGCCAATGGGTCTTCTAGGAAAAGAACCCCAACTTCTTATGTCGTGCTAACGTCAGCGTGAGCAGGTGGAGTCTGCAGATCTCCAGGGGAGTTTCGCTGAACTTTTGTCGGATGAAGGACGACAACGAACTGTTCAGGTTATGAAACCAACCCAAGAATGAGCAGATGAAGCATATGGTAGAAAATCTATGACGCTGTCTGCCTTTTTTCCTCTCCCAAAGACGTCCTCTCAAATTACGTGAAAGCAATTTGTTGAAATAGAGGATTTGAAACAAAAGTCTGATGAACTCTTAACAGAAAATGTACTGGGACTTCATGGCTGCGCAGTCAGTAGCACCGTTGTCGTGCAGCAAGAAGGTTGTGGGTTTGAATCCCATGCATGTCTCTCTGCATGGAGTTTGCATGTTCTCCCTGTGTAATGCGTGCGTTCTCTCCAGATACTCCAGCTTCCTCCCAAAGTCCAAAAACACGACTGTTGTCTCTCCAAATTGTCCTCAGATGGACAATGACCCAAAACTTACTTCTACGGCCGCCTCAGTCCCCCGTTGTTAATCCTACAGGAAACGAGTGGAGTAAGCTGAAGAGAACATAAGAGAAAAGTCCAGGTCGATCTGGAGAGATGGCAGAACAATCCGTCTGGTTAACGTTGTGAAATGTTGCAAGTCAAAACTCAACGCTTTATCTAAGTAGTCAAATACTATCCCACCATGAAAAACAATTATTTCCAACACACATTTCCCAGAGTAAGTTGATGCCGATATGATGAAACACTTTTTTATTTACATTTTTAAAACTCGGACGTCTTTGCCAGGGCTGGAAACAAAGCTGTCGGCGCCGACTGCAGCCGTCGTGAGCGTCTCGTACGGCTCTCGGTTGCAGACGAGCGTTCGCCTCCTTATCGGCTGCGTCGCCGGCTCACAGGCCTCCTGCGCCGCACGCCTGGAGTTTCTGAGCGGTCAAAGGTTGTTCCGATAAGGATTTATGGTCTCCCACAGTCCACGTTTAAACATGACTCAGGCTTTCTTTATGCTCCGAGCTGGCAGGGCGAGAGGCATGCCGCCAACAGAATTTATATCCATAAACTCAGTCCACAGCTCTTGCATAAATGATGAATTTCTTTCAGGGTCCACTGGGGAAACCTTCAGGCCAGACGGGGGGCGAAGGGAGGGGGGAAGGTGAGGGTGTAATAAGACAGGCAAAAATGATTTGTCGCTGTAATTTTGGCAGATATTGTAATTAGTGTTTGACTTGTCATATTGTGGCTGACGAAAAAGCAATTCCTTATGCTTTGAAACCTTTCGGTGTTGTGTAGCAGGGAGAGGAATGCTGATTAGAGCGCCGTCGTCCCGCACGCCGCCGATCATTACGCGGGGCATTTGTTTGGGATGAAATATTGGGGGAGCGTTGCGGGTTATCGACCGAGCCAAAAACAACGGCACAAACAGAACTCCGAGGGCACAAATATTGCAAAAACTCACTCCGAGACGCGGGAGAGATCATTACGCCGTGAGGCATGTAGGACGGAGTATTCTAATCAGATGAGCGTGGAGGGAGGCCAAATGGAGAATCGATAAAAGCATGGCTGGAAATGCAGCAGGAGAACGGTGCGTTTCCTGGCCAGCTCTCTCTGTGACCAGGGAGTCTTATCATTCTTTAGAAAAAAACAAAACATTTCTGCTGCAGTATTTTTGGAAAATGTGCAAGTCTTTGCTAGCAGTTACGATTGCTTGTTTAACGAGAGCGTGAGATTGGTGTAAAGCAAATGCGGCATTTCATCAGTCATCATCAGCAGACTGTTTATTGGACTTCCTGTTGAGCAGAATCCAGTTCTGAGACAAACCTCAGCAGCTTTCCAAAAAATGATTTTTATTTTTGTTTTTTTTTTACATTTTGCCCCTTTCCAGCCTCTGACTTAAATGGTAAGACTACAAGCTAATACCTCTTATTGGGTTTTCATATAGTAGACCAATTAAATATGGTTAATAATTGCATTGTAGCACTAAAATAATACAAGTTTTCTTTTTTTTTTAACTATTGAAAAGCAAATATAATGAACCACGTTTGTATTCAGCCTCCCCAACTCAATATTTTTGTACAACCACCTTTTCCTGCAAGTGCTTTTTGCATCAACATTTGTAATACTTTTCAAGCCTCGTCTCTGACCTTCAATTAGACTCAGGTGTGAACTTTGACTGGGCCGCTCTAGCATGTAACTGAGCTTTTATCTAAAACAACCCACTGCAGCTCTGGCTTGTAAGGTCAAAGCCGTCCTACTGGAGTCTGAGAGCCAGATATAACTCAGCCTGTAGCAGGTATTTATCTCAGATCAACTCTGAGCAGCTTCTGTCGTCCCCTGCTGATGAACGGCCTCCCCGTAATTTGATCGTCTCGACTCCACGTTTCCCCCAGTGGGGGTCATGGCGTGTTCTGGTGAATGCGTACTGTTGGTTTATAACCATGGATCGTAACAAACTACAAGTGGGATCAGTTGTGAGACTCTTCCTACTCCTCTTCCACGCAGGACAAATCTGCGGCGTGCGCAAATAGTAGTTGACAGATTCTTTCATCTGAGCTGTGGATCCCTGCAGAAAGCCCACAGTTGCCATCTGGAACCTTCTTCCACAGGTTTTTCCATCTCCCCTGTGTGACGCGATGAAAACTGCCAAAGGAGCCTGCGGTGGCTCACTTTGAACATTTCAACAACCTTCCCGATCCACCATAAGCAGCAGATTTGTGGAGAGCACAACTAATAGTTGCACCGTTGGCAGATTCTCCAGTCTATGGCAGTGGATTGCTGCAGAAGGTTCATCTCGACTCGTCTTCTCCGTTCAGGCAGACAGTCGAGTGTTGGTTTCTTCTCTTTCCATCTCAGCCGATGGTCTGAACCCCCAGTGAGAGGTTCACGTTTTAGGATGATGTTTTTACAGACGCTCCAATCAGTGGGCAACTAAGGGCGCAACTTGGGGTCAAGCCCTTTGGCTAAGGGCACGACAACATCTGGCAGGGCAGGAAACTTGTATCTAACTCGCAGTCTCACAATTAAAAGATGGATTTATTACACACAGGAAAACTATTTACTAATTAGATTCCTTGTGAAGGCAATTGGTTGTCCTGGTTTCCCTTTTAAAGGTATTAGGATAAACGGGGCTGGATAAAAAATGTGCTTTCTCACTAAAAGAAAATACAGAATGTGTTAATACGATACACCATATGCAAATAAAATGGAAGTAACTTCTTAGACGCATGAATCTTATGAATCTGGGATTGGTGGTTGACGTGTTCGCATGGATTTATTGGTTTCCTCCAATTTCTTGTCATAAGCTTACATGTTGATCAATTGGAGTATTTTAAATTGATCTGCAGGATTGACAAGTGCTTTTGTTGTTTGTTCTGTGACCCTTAATGAATCTGGACGGTGACCACTCACCTGGCCCTTTGATCGCCGGGATTTGCTCCAGGCCTCCTGTGACCCCGAACAGAACCCAACGAGCAACACCAAACCTTTCAGAACACATAATGAAACCTCCTCTGGAAATTTTTTGTGCGGCGCATTCAAAGATGATGAAATTGATTATGTGAACGGGCTGGCGGGAGTGAATCCCGCGGGTTTCTCAGCGGCACTATGGATTCGACTCTCATTTGAATGTGACGGCACACGGCTTCTCAATAATCCTGACGACTCTGAAGTTCCACGAATTCTCGCGGCTCCTGTCCTTGAGCACATTTCACCATCCCACGGCCTGCTGCTTCTGTGGAGAGGCCGCCGTCCGACCTCTTCAGGGATGATTGAGCCGTCGAGCCTTACGTTGGACAAAAATGAGCCCCAGGCACAGGGAGAGTTTCCATCCTTTCTCTCTAGATGAATTTAAGGACCCAACGTGCATTACCCTTAGGCTGGCACATTGAAGTAATGAGTTCCGGGCTGTTAAATCCAAACGATTAATGAAAATAGAATCAATGAAGAATAAAAGTACTCAAAGGGAAGTTGTCACAGTTTAGGAAGAAAAGTTGTTCCGCGCCCCGCGCTGCACAACAAGATCTCTGTTATGCTCCCTTTTGTGCAGAGCATGTCACCTGTAAAATTCATTCGAATACCGAGGCGTTGCAGCCTTTTGTCTCATGTCCTGGGAGACACTCGAGGCAGGGACGAAGAAAAAGGGAGGGAAAAAAAAAAATCCCTCCTTATCCTTCTGTCCCTGTGAAAGTGGAGGGAGGCAGAAGACCCGTGACGGGCTCAGCGTGAGGAACTTTTTCACATTTAAGAAACATAACCGACAAAAGGACCTCAGAGAAAAGGACTGCACTGCAATTTGTTCCTCCTGACATCTTTTCAAGGTATTATTCCATCAAAGCTTGAACGGAGACACAAAGTTTGCGGAGGGAACCGACATCAAAACTGAACATTCGACTGCAGTTTGAAGGACACGGCCGTTCTTTGGCAGGTATTGCGTTACGATGAAGGCGCATTGAGTTTTAAATGCGCTCATCAGGATGAATGTCACTATGTCTGGGGCTTTAAATTATTTCTTTTTTTGTTTTATCGTGGACGTATAAAATACTCTTCATACGAGAAATGGAGGAGGCTGCTGGAATTGGTTGCCAGGGGGGAACCTGGTCCGTAAATTTTCAACAATGGGGTTTTTATTAGAACTACCTTCCCCATTTAAAAAAAAAAAAAGTAATCTCTTCGGTCTCATGCACATTTAAACCCGGCTCATCCAACTAGAGGTCAGTGGGTAACCTGAACCTCCGCCTCAACACGTTGGTCCTTTCACCAGATTCAAGAGACGGTGGACAGGCCGCCAAGTGTTTGTCAAACATGCTTTTGTTTCCTGTGTCAATAGAAATGTTTTCAAGCGGACATTTGGCTTCTTCAAGGGGACAGACTAAGACGGCACCAATGCCGCCACAACAACCGTATCACTATGGCTTGTAATCCTGGCCTTCCAGCATCAACCAGTTTATTATAGGATTGATCTTTAGTGGTTACTGGTAACCAGTATTTTTTATTTTTTTTACAAGGTAATGATTCCAAGCATACATCAAAACTCAAAACTGGGTTTGGAACAGATATAGAAAGCTTTTGAAATACCGTATTAATGTGAATATATATGGAAGTGTGCCAGAAAAAGCAAGATGCAGATTGTGAAAACACGACATAGTGAAAATTTAGAAACTAGTCATGCATTGGCATTGAGTTCTTGTTTTCAAAATGCATTGAAATTGGAGTGCTTTCATCATTCCATCCTAGAATATACATCATTCAAAGCCCCCAAAATTAATATGACATTAATGCTGAAGATAAGTGAATGTGGATTACAGGCTGCCACTGTACATCTGCCCGTGTTTCCAAGATAAAAGCGCAGCCGGCAGTCAAATCTCGCTTTCACACAATTATAGAAAGAGAAGGTAAAAATGTCCTGCAGAATACGCTACATTCTGGGAGTTATTTTCTCATTCATAAAGAGAGATCCCAGAGCTACTTTCGTTTACTTAACGTCAGGAAAACCATTTCAAGCAGAAACGTGGCTGACAGCCTGACCTTTCTGGCTGCATTTCTACCTGCCTTTGAGAAAATGTCTACCGTATAATAGTGCCTGAAGTCATGTTCATAAATTTATATATGACCCAGATGAAATGATCCTGTAACCGATAGAGGCTGTGCCACCGGGGGCCCGGGTGACGTACCGGTCTTGCGCCGCATTCTTCTGAGACGTCAGTGTGGAGTTCCACCTGTTTTAGTCCGTCTGATTCTGCAGCCACTCTGCTGCCCACACCTGGGAAATCACCCAAAGCTAACAACAGTTACAAGCATAAGATTTATGAGCAGAGGGGCACAGTCGTGCTCTTGCTTCTTCAGTTATTAAGCATCAGCATCAGTCGTAGTGCCACCCCCAGAACTTGCTAATGTGTTGCAATGTTCCAACTACAATTAAAATTTTTTTTTTTTTTTATATAATCTGATTGGATTTTATACGATGGATCAACATAAATGTAGAATTTAATTTGCAAAGTTGCAGAGAAATGGTACAGTACAAAACAAACAAAAATATCTGAAAAATATTCTAAGCTTTAAGCACCAGGAGGATCTAAATACGAGACAAGAGATCCTGAAACAAGCTTCACACTCACATTTCTTATTACATGTTTGTTGTAGGAATTGTCACTATATCGTAACAGTATAGCACAAGACTAATAATCTGTGAAAAAATTGAACTCCTCTGCCTTCTCCCAGTGCAGCCAATCAGAGCAGGGAGGCGGGTCTAAGCACTGGCAATCACCACTCCATGTGGCGTTGCTCATCCCCCACTGTCTCACCTTTCTTCCTCTGTTATGCTGCAGCTGGCACTGCCTGTCATGAATGCTAACGCTAGTTAGAATGACTACAGATAAATGGTTTTCTTGTTTCTCCACAGTTATCCCATTTAGCAGCGAGTATATGAGGATGATTGACAGCACTAAGACCCTCCTCCTGGCTGTGATCATTTCCTTTCGGTCGGGACGACTTGGGAGTGGTGCCTTTCTTCAGATGTGAGACAGAGTCAGTATTTACACTCTAGATTGTTTTAATGTCACTGCATTGAAACAATCTAAAGTCCCGAGAGTTAAATGTAGTTTGACATCACGAAGCAAAAAAGGCATTTATGGTAACTGCTTTTAGCTTCATTTGAAGCACGAGCAACATTAGATCCCATGACGACCAAATATGAGTGATTCTAACAGTTTTGCTCTTGTTTCGTTTCTGATGGACGTGGTACTTTTGAGTAAAAGTACATGTGGATCAAAGCAACGAAAGCAACGGCCGACTTCTCGAAAGCAGGATCACTCCTGGACACGACGCTCTCTAAGATAAAAGGTTTAAAAAGTATCAAACTCGTCTCAATAAAGACAGCGAAGGCTCCACGGTGAAGGTTGTTAAAGGGCAGAGTGGGGGCGGGGAATGAGGCTTTGCAGGAATGAATAGACTGTTACATTAATGAGCTTTGACTGCCTTTAACGACTTGATCCTTATGGCAGCTGAAATTTACCCCACAGGGTTCTATCTGATTGCATGGCAGCTGATTCTTTTTCACCCGTCTGTGGAAGTTCGCTGTGGAAATCGGTGGCATTTATTGACCTCTTCCGCGAGACACTGCGGCGGCAATCAACATCAGCCCGGCATGTTTGACGCAAGTGTAAATATTAAAACCCAAGAAAAAAGAAAAAAAAAAAAACGTGAGCAAACGTGAACGACGGACAAAAGAGGCATCAAAAAGCCGCTGAATCAGAAATCCACTTTGTTGTGTTTTGTTGGTTTGAAAACCGTAGCATTGGGCTTCATTCTCCGCAAATCTGTCAACAATGTGGGCCTGATTGTATCCGGCAAGGCAGCAAAACTTTCTCGAGTTCAAATTTCTGCTGTCAAGTAGAGCAATTTGGTTTTTACGTGATTGAAGGTCTTACTCTCACAATCATCTTTCATCACAACTATTGTTGACACAAACTTACCTCTTCAGGGTTGATTTAAACGGTTTGCTCTTGATTGTTTTCCACTGGGCTTTCCATAAAAAAAAAGGGGGTGTTGAATTTGGCAGGGAGTTGCACCCGAGAGAAAAGAAAATACATTGATTTGGAAATGAGTTTACCTTCACGCCAAATGTCTCCTGAAGATTAGAACTACGCTTCTTTCCTTTAAAGACAACATTGCGCCCTTGCAAATTTAAGTAGCTTCCCAAAGATGATTTTTATTTTTTTACAAGGTCAAAGCTTTCCCAAAGACGCCTCCGTCTACGTGAGAGCGTAACTCCCCCAAAAAACCGAAATCTAATCATGCCACAGATGGCGGCACGGAACCACAACTATCACCAACAGTTTACTGCGACTGGCAGCGAGACGTTTACATCGTTGTGGAGAAATTTTGATCCACTTACGTCTTTGCAGAATTGTTCTAAATTAGCCACATTAAAACGGGTTTTTGACCGTTTAAGGTCGTGTCTTGGATTGTTGTCAATGTTCTGCTTCTGTACTGATTCTGGAATTGCACTGCTACTGGCGGTTCTGTGTTTTAGTTAAAGTGTTGGATGTTTGGACAATTATGCTGGAAGGATTTTTTTTTTTTTTTAATCTTACTTCTTACTTTGGACAGTGACATGATGCGTAACCATTTTTAACTGGTAGTAGTTAATTGGCATCTCAAAAGCTCAAATAATACCTGAACTACGACCCCAAATTTAAGAGGCGTTATAAAGGAGGCTTGGCTGCGAAGCATGACCAGAGAGCAGAGAGAGAGGGAGGAAGTTCAAGCCGTCTCTTCCACCAATCGCAAAGGGAAGGATCATAACCCCGACTCCACTGTCGCTCTGCCTGGTTCGGTGCAGCTAAAGTAAATGAGGCGGATTAGCAATTGCTGCCTGGAAATCGACCTGTTAGCATTTCTTCAGCTTCGGTTTAAGACCGACTGCCCACAGCGTCTACGTCCACAGCGGCTCTGAGAAAATACGATAACATTAAATTTCCCATCTGGATAAATAAAATGTTTTTGAGCTGAACTGAAATATCATCTGATCTGGAAAAAATGCAGGACAATTTCTTTAGTTATTTTCCGTACTTGCTCTAACCCTGCTGTGGATAAATGATGGATATTTTCTACCGCTAGCTCCACTGTTAGCAAAACAAGCTATCTAGGGTAACCTTACCCTTGTTGAGGCTCGACATTTAATAAGCAGCCAATACCAAAGCACTGAGCCACTTTGAGTTGTTTGTAGTTTTATGAAATGGTTTAAAGATGAGCTGCAGCTGATCTCTGCTGCTTGATTTTTCTAGTAAATTGCATTGCTTGTAAGTGCGTTGAAATGCTGCATTCACTGCCGCGTTTGCTGTAAGTGTCACTGGTGCACACTGAACTGGACGATAAAGGGGTCTGTCCCTTTATGACAGGCGTCTACACTGTACTGCTATCAAATGTACAGTAAAAGGTTTCCTTTCTGAAGGAAGTGAGGTCATCCTTCCTTTTGTTTGATTACATTTGCGACCGACTTGCAGCAACTAAAGCAGAGAGGGTGGCGTCGCTGGAAGAACAAGATGTTCCTTTAATTTCTGCTCCAATTAAACAAAAACTAAACTTTCCCAAAACTGAGCTATCTTCCTCCAAGAGAGCATCGGTTCGAAATTAATATTCCACATCTCATGTTATGCCCAAGTTTAGCCAGCCCTTCAACTAAATGCAAATTGTACCACCTGCTGAGAGGCTGAGTATACCAACCCAGTTGAAAGCTTCTTTTTTTTTTTTTTTTTTTTACGCACAGCAGCTTATTCCCCATCTGTGCGGAGTTTCCATGTTTTTCCCTTTAAATCAGTGGGGTGCAGAGTCAGTCTTAAAGGGCCGGTATCCCGCATGTTTCAACACACCTGAGTCAAACGATGGGTTATTGGCCGGCCTAAACGGGAGAGACCGGCGTCCTGTAACTGTTAAATGCGACTCAGTGTACAATTATTATATCCATTGAGCTATACTGAAGAAAGGCAAGGATGTTTGTTTAAAAATGTTTTGCACGTATTCAGGGAGCGCAGAAAAAAAAAGCATAGAAGAAGATGTGCTTTTTAGATGAGGCCTGGAGGCTTTTATTTGGTTTTTATTTGAGCATATTCGTGTGTCAGAGTAAAGGGATTGAAACAGTGATTCTAAATCACTTTAAATTCTCAGTCGACTCTTGAGAAAATGCACAAAAGGAAACATTCCATGACATGATTAAATAATATCTACGACCTTGAGTGAATTAAATTACACAGAGAACGAGGGATTCAGCGAACATTTATCTAATATTTAATAAGAATAATAAAAATAGAATCGTAATTAACTTAACAAAAGTTTCTTCCCTGAAATTCCTCAGTTCTATCAAAAGTGTTAAGTATTTGCAGGTTTTTTTACCACGGAGAACAATTGCTGTCTGAGCCACTGAAGTTAAAAAATTCATTAATTAATGGTTTAGCTTTCATATTTGAAAATCATAATGTGTCCTGTCATACAAAAAAATGTATTAAAACTTTGTGTTTACAATGCACCAGTATTTGAAAGTTCAGTGTATGAAAAATAAATTTTTTTTTTTCCTCTTTATTTCAAACTGCTTTCAGTTTTTTGTTTAACAAGTCGGTCAAAGTACAAAAAACTAAAAATAAAAGCAGCGACGCTTGGTACTGCTTTGTGTTGCTAAGCTAACGCCTTTGGGTTTTGTTTTTTTTTTCTGCAGTGAAACGTTTTAATAGCATTTAATGCGTTTCGTTCTGGTTTCTTATGAAACATCTGTCTTTTTTTGAGGGACTCACTGAACACAAGCTGCTTCCAGCCACCAACGGGTACGCGGCGAACGGCTGACGTTGTGACGGACAGCCTTTGTTCGGCCGCCATGTTTTCCCTCGCTTCTAAAAGGAGCCCAGGTTTTGCTGCGGGACATGATAAAGCTCCGCGGATTCGGCGCGGCGTTTTCTTTCACTTCCACGACGCGCTAATCACACCGAGCGAACGTTGTGTGACTCAACGCACGTCTGAACGGCCGTGTGTGGCTGCAAAACGCATTCAGGTCTGCACTCCTCAGGGACAGTGAGAGAGATTTCCTAGCTCAGCGACTTCCATATAATAAAACAATAAAGTCCATTAGCGGCCAGAAACAGTGAGTTACTGTTTATTTGACGCCGACAGTCGTGTTCAGTTTTGAAATAACCTTGCGTTGCCGTAAAGACATTGGAAAGACGCACACAATTGTATTATTAGCACATTTTCATATGGCACGTAAACACATAATATGTCTTTTATTAGAACTGTTATAAACTCTGTTGTGGATGCAGTGAAAACGATAATGTGACGATCATCTGTATGGCCATGCGCTGTCATAGATAGGTGTTGAGCCACAAAAGAGATTTTGCCATTTTTAAAAAGGCTTTATGCATTCATTTATTGTAATGCATGTAAAAAGGCGCGCGTTCGTGTCAGAACGGCTCGTAAGCCGCTGCCACTCAGGGACGGTGGGGTTTTATTTCTTGCTCTCCGTTAATGCGACTGTTTGACATGGCGGCGGCCCCAACCTTTAAAGGATTACGGAGCGCAGTAGCTGCCGGGCGTTTTGAAACACATCCGCACGACATGTAGAACATCTATTTGAATTGTAAAGCTTGCGCTCCAATCATAAAAAAAATAATAATACAGTATTTGTTTCTTCTTCTTCCTTCTTTTCCTGCTCCCTCTGGGTTTTCCTGAAACACTCCAGGGCTTCGGTTAAATGAAAACAAATCACAGTTCGGTAGAGCAACATTTAGTAGAAAGCGGCGACTCCTGGCTTACAGGACACCACAAATCTTCCGACAATATTTTCAAAGAGAGGAAAAATATTTCAGGAAGATAAGGAAAGTAAACATACGACATCTTAGAAAAGATAAACACTCTCATGTTTTGCTGCCAGCTTTATTTGAGACGTTTCTCACAGTGCGTTCCACTGCCAAAAAAAAAATAAAAAATCGTCAGCCAATTTCAACTTTTATTTCATATCCATGGATTTATTATAAATAACAAGGACTTAGAATTTATCTAAAAGTTATTTTTTAACAAATTGTCCCAAATGTTGGAAATAGAGGGACATTTGGGCCAGATAATTACCCTAATGACCCCCTGCTGGTACGACATGTCATACTTGCAGTCAAACATTTTCTTACAGAAGTGACGTGAGAAAACGCTGCATGTCACCAAAAACCATGAAAATAATAATCCTCCAGTGACTAAGCTCAGAGACGCTTTGGAGATAATCAACAGAAGCAGCTATCAAAGACCTTCAGCAAAACTGAAATGATTCTTTGTTGCCGTCTCATAGCATGATCCAATCATCTGACGCTCTGAACGTCTAAAAAAAACAGACAGCAAACTCGTACACGAGACCATCACAGGTTCCTGGGTAATTGGTTTCCCCACATCACACTTAAACAAAAGGGTTGTTGCCACGTATTGTAACCTGAACAGAACTAGACGTGGGTTCCTTGACGCTTTTTAAATTATTTGGTTCCCTAAAGTTCATCACACAAAAGCACCCCATGGATCAAGGTTCCTTCGTTTTGGCAATCTATAGAAAATGACATTGGTTCATAACTTGTCATAGTGGGAATGAAACACCCCAACAACTTGTGAAAATTTACACACGGCAGAACCAAATATCCTGTGGTGGACTGAAAAATATCAAATCTGCACAGGAATGGAACTGGAGTCACGTAATTGCTTTTTCAACACTATCTGGGGAGCGTGCAAAACTTCCTACAAATCCTAACCAAACATCACAAATATGCACGTAGTTGGTACCAGGCTCAATTTTCTTCTCAAAAGCGCGAAAAACTGCAAAATTACAAAAACAGGGCCATATAAGGTAAATTTTCGTATGTCTGTACACAACGAAGAATAATATTAGGCCATCGAATGTCAAACTCACTACAAAACGTCAGATGGCATACAGCGCCTGAAAGATTTGGGTGCAATAAAACCAGAAACATCATGCTTGCTGTTGGAAAAAAAATCAAAATGCAGAGCATGTGATTGAAACTGAGAGTTTTAATGAAACTCAACAAGCTGCAGGAACAATGAGGAGTCATCAGGACACGGAACATGAGAACCAAAGAAATACTTAAAATACTGAAGCAGAGGGAGAAATGACTGAGCAAACCAGAGGAACTAATCAGAGGCGAGAGGGGAACAAATAAAATCTAACATTCAAAAATCACTGAAGAATGTGCAGCCACAATTACAATAACCATTTAATTTGATAAAACAAAAGTTAATTAGAAGTTTCACTTGGATTAATGTTTTCCGTCCAATGTAATTTATCCGTTTTCTGTTATTGAGAGGCCTCTCTGTAACATCCAAAGCCTTATCAGATCCTCTCCGCTGATTTATGCAGCCAATCATTAAATTCTCATTAAAGCATCTTGATGAAGACTGACCTGCCTGACTGCTTCGCTATCAGGGGCTTGTCACACATCAGCAGTCGGAAAATTGAATTCTGCTTCGACAAAGTTGAATTTATGAAACCTTGAGACATGACAGCTTGGTCTGATTATTTTGTCTCAGGACCAAAATCCATGACGGGGATGTTTTTAATCTGCTTCCCTGGACTTCGACGAGAAATGGGGAGCAGAAAGGACAGAAAAAATAAACAAGATTCATATAAACGGAGTACGGTAAATGTATATTTACTTTATAAATGTGACATTTTTCTTTTTGTTATAGTTATGATGCGAAATCCAACAAAAACCTTGGTCTTTAAGGACATTTTCCACCAATGTCACACTTTCTGAAACCCTTTCGAAGGTTAAAATAAACGGAAACACATGCATGTTTCAGGTTAAACACTTTGGGTCGTCTCTCTTAAATGTTTCCTATTGTTTCCTTTTTTCTAGGAAATGGTTCACAGGAAAACTGCTCAGACTGGACGGATCAGCCCATGTGATCCCTATTGAACCGGGTGATATTTGCCATCTGTGTGTTTTCAGTTGAGCTGGTCTGGTGTCAAAACTCTTCCTTTTTTCCCTCTCCAGTGAGAACGGGCAGCGCGGCTTAGAGCTGGCCCACCCGCCCACATCGCTCATTCATCTGAATGACCTTGTGGGCGTACGTTTTTATTCCAGCAGCAACAGCAGTTTAGAAAAGAAGGAGGCAAAAACAACAGAAAAACAGAGCTAGAGGTAGGACTCCGTGTGTCTCGGTGAGTGTTAGCTATCACCATCGTGTCATTGATGGAGGGGGAGCGGAGAGATCTGGTGGTCGGATCGTTTGAGCTGCAGTGTGACGGGTTTACGCTGCGTTCCAGATGCACTTAGAACTGGGAAATTCAGACTTCCAAACTGGAAAAATCACCTGCAATGCCGGGAGCCACTCCCAACTACCCCCAATTTACGAGATTTAAGCTGGACTTCGCACCAACACACTGCAAAAACACAAAATCCTACCGAGTATTTTTATCAAAGTTTTAGTGCAAATCTCTCGGAAACAAGGCAAAACTAACGTTTCAGAAAGATTTAGGAGCCTTCTTTCTTTGTCAGTAATTCCTTAATATTGATCGATTGGCAGATTGTTTCACTTGTAACGTGGGAAAATATAAGTGTGAAATAATGAAACTAGTTAATCTTCATTAATATTAAGGCATTATTGACTTAAAATTAAGTGTTACTTGTAAGACAGTTTTGCCTTATTTCAAGTGTCCCAAGATATTTGCTCTTCAAGCTGAACCGAATTACTTGAGATTTTGTGTTTTTGTGACGTAGTGGGAAAGCTGTGGTGGAAATATGTTCACCTTACGAGACACTTAAATAAGTTCATCCGAAAACCAGTGTTACATGTAACGACTCCAACTCGAAACAGAACAAACTAAAAGTGGTGTTTGCCTATGGAGAGTAAAACTTAACATGTTTGCTATTGCAAACAATGTTTATGGGCGTCGCCATGTTGAAATTCAGACTTTGAGGAACTGGAGTTGCATTTTCTAGTCCTCATCTCTCACCTCTCTACCACAGATGTATAAAAGCACTTAAGAAGCATTTGCTTTCTTTGACACCTCAGTAGTCCAACACCGGATGAGAAGGTTAATGGCACTATAGAGGTGCAGCTACTTTTTAGTGAGCATTAGAAATAAAAGAGTGAGAACTGACGTGGACTCTTTCGTCCAGTTTGGAGACGGATCCGGTCTGTCGCGTGAAGAAAGGCAGGAGTCAAAAGGGGGCAGCTCTCGATTTACTGCTCTGCTCTGACCCCCACCTGCGGTGATACGATATATGGATCACGGCTGAGCTTCCCCTGCGGGGGGGGCGGGGTGTCTCCGCAGAGACGTCTGGACGGTGGTCAAAGTTAAGGCTAAAGACATAAACCAGAAGAATTATTCACAACCAAATGACAACACACAACTCAAACGTGCCAAAGCCATATTTAGAGTTTTGCTGATGATGTGATCAGTTTAGTTACTTCAGGTTATTTTTGCTGCAGTTGGTTCCCTCATTTGATTTCCTCCTCAAATGAGCACAGAGGAGTGTCTATTTTAATAAAACCAAAAGCAGTATGACCTCCTACAGCAGCACGACCTTCAACAAATTCAAATCGAAGGTTTGAGTTTAGCTTCCTTTCTTCTGTCAGTTTGCTCTCCCTCTTGATCCTTTGCATCGTCCTAAAATGGCAGAAAGCAATTGGGAAAGTTCTTTGGCTCTACACTATCCGCATGTTGGATTTAGTAAATAACCCCAAACAACTGCTGTGGGATACACGTAGAAAAGGTGACACTCTCCAATCAAGCGATGTAAATATGAGGAGAAATTTGCATGAAGATGCCGGTGGATATCTAGTAAAAGGTGGTGTGAGTTGATCGAATGAGTTAATCAAGTCTGACCTTCACCTTCTTTGTTTGCTCAAAATTTCTACCAGAACCTGTTGGGCTGAACACGTCACGTTTTCAACATATTATCTGACCGACCTCTTCATGAAGAAGATGACCAGTACTTTCAGCTTTTGGTTTTTCTGGTTTCTCTATTTTTACTTTTTTCTATTTTTTTTGTTTTGAAGGTGTAGCTGTTACCTGATTTCACAAGTGCCTCTGGGTAACCCGTCAGCGTCAGGCTGTGAGGACTTCTTGACCTTTTGCAGTATTCGTGTCAAACAGCTACCTGAGCAAATCAATGCAAACCAAAAATGCTTCAGCCAACCAGTCATGCTCGCAGTCACGTGAGAGTATTTACATGTGCAGAGGAAAATTGTAAATTCAATTCAAAGCACTTAAAAAAATAAGCAGAACAATGGCCGCATGGTCACAGTCAGCTTGCAGTTAGAATTGAGCTTGCCTACATTTTAAATAACGAGATCAGAGAGCAGCAGTATGCAAACGACGAGAGCGAGCGTCACTTCCAAACCGTGCGACGGCGAGACGCGAGCTTTTATTTTGTTTTTTTTTTAAGCTTTTATTAAGACCGAGGAGGGAACAAAGTCACACTCGCCAATTTGCGGCTCTGACGGAAAACAAATAGCATCAATAGACTGAAAATTAATTTCCACATGCAAGTGTGTGGAGGAAAATTGCCATTACTGCACAAATTCTTCTGTCGGTTTCAAGTTAAGAATGTAGGCGAATGCGTTCGGAGCAGCTTCAGCTCTCCAGAAATAATTTCCCTTCCAAATGAATGCCTGCCTCTTATTGACTGATGATACGACGGACAGCGAGGCAGAACGTCTTCAGTCCAATCTCATCCTCATCACCAGTTATTCTCCGCCGCGCGGTTGGTGGGAGAGTCCGCCGCGCCTCTCTCTTAATTTGTGTTTTCTGAAGAAGATGAGAAAAAAAAAAAAAAAATGGGGGTGGGGTGGGTGGGGAAAAAAAATAAATAAACGAGCTCGGAACGGCATCGTTAAATAATAATTCTCTGATGTTTATGGGAAAATGAGAGCCGTCATTACGGCGGAGACCGCGGCTGAGATTTGACTATTTCTCTTTGATCGCAGAGTACAGTTTCCATCCCGCTCCTCACCAGCCAGGCTTAGAGGACCAAACTCTCCACGGTCTCCCTCTGTGTGCCAGACTTCACTGGGTTTAGCACAAGAAGCACAACTTATTGGATTATGGAGTCCACCGTCTATTCTCATATCGCTGCGGGCCGAGTGTTTGTGTATGTGTGTGGGATAAGTGGCCGGCTTCAGAACATAGAAAGAAAAAAAAAAAAACGAAAAAAAAAGCATGGATGGTAAATTCCTCTTTACCTTCTTGTTTTAGACGCCTTTTCATGTCTAGAAGTTGGTATTTTAACGCTTCAAGGCTCATTAGGGATTCTTGTTTCACATGGATTCAACTGCAGCACTCTTAATTTCACTCCTCGGGAAGTGTTGTGTCTGCACAGAGAGGATAAGTTTTTGGCACTCTCTCTTTGTTAGTTGGACTCCCCGCTGATGATATAATGCTGCATAATTGAGCACAACGAGACAGAGATTTGCAGCGAAAGCGATTTACTTGGCATGCCTTCCATTTGTGGTCTCAGTCTCTTGTTCAAAGTATTAACCCATTAACTTTTCACTGATTTGTTTCTAGATAGGGTGAAAAGTTCACCCCCCCCAACCCTTATCCTCCATTGTCTTACTATTTTTTTTTTCTTAATACACAACATTAAAACATTACACATTATCAATTATGACCCATGAACTGATCAGTACATTATTGCGAGGGAACGCAGTAATGTTCTGAAGAAACATCCCCCATTCCCCCCATAGGGCTCCGTAAAACATGACAGCTCATCATTTTGCTGTGAGGAAAACGTGTTGCGGTGCATTTCAGGAGAATGTGCTGAAGATCCGAGAAAGTTCTTCCAAATTCACCCAAGATGGTTAATCTGTAAACAATGTGACAATTTGTGGTGGCGACATCCACCAGTAAAAAGCTTTAAATGGGACATGATGTTCCCGAGGTGTATGCGATGCATTTCAACTCTGATCATGGATCATTGTTCTAACCTTGCAGTTGCCAAAGAAAATCGTCTTGCTGATGTGCAACTAGTTTATGGCGTAACTGTGATTATTTGGGCGGGTTTTTTATGTTTTTGTGGCACTAAAGACACCATGTTTATACTCTGACCAGCTGAACGCCTCAGCGGAAACTTGTGGCTGGTTCTCCGATCCGAGTCCGTTTCCTGGAGGACGCACGGCCGACGGAGGCCGGCTCCTCAGAACTATCCAAACCGTCTCTTGGAGAACTTCAGAACGGCGCGTTCTTTAATCCTTTACTCATTTAGTTCTGATGTACAACACTTCCTGCTGTCTTTTGTCTTTGGAGGGGGGGGTGTTATACTCAAGGTGGCACAAGATAAAAAAAAATAAAAAATAAAACAAAAGCTCCTCCTGGATGGTGACTCAATCTAAAGATGGTGATTCTCCTCTGTGCAAGCGCTTACTTATTCCAGCATCAAAAAGACTGCAGAGTGGGTGCATAGGGCAGAACAATTGAACTCTGATTGTTGTGTGTGTGTGTATGTATATAGATATATATTTATATATGTATATAAACATGATGTCTGGCTGTACTTGACTCACGTCTCTCTTCGACTGAATGCCCTCCTTCCTTCCTGCCAGAGGCGACATCCTCATCTCTGTGACTTTCCACCTGTAGAAGACAAATACATCCGTCTATCAGGCTCTCTGACATGGACGCGCTGTGAATCATGACGCTGTGCTGCCTGAGTCGTCCCCCCCCCCCCCCTCACCCTCCCCGAGCCTCTCCCGTCCGCGTGCTGCTCATTTGTTTCCTCTCCTGCTACGATGTTTGCATGTCATTTGCAGAGCCGTCAAGGTGGCGCGCGCGCCACCCCGTCGTCAAAAGATGAATGCGGGCCTTGGCTGTGAAGGCTGCCAAAGTCCGGCTGCTTTTCATCCACCGGGATAATTAAGAAGACGCCGGGAGACGGTGGAGGAAGAAAACAACAACAACAAACAACAAAAAAAAAAAACCTCAGGGTTGCTGGGATGCAACGAGTTCAGAGCGTTTTCCTATCCGCCCGCCTGAAACCCCCACCTGTGTTGTTTGTTGTCGTTTGTTGTTCCGCGTGCTGTGACGTCCGTGTGATCCGGCCTCGTTGTTTGCCACGCGGCTCGGTCCCACGCGCCAGCAGGACCACCTCAGCAAAGACGAGCAATTAGCCACACCTGCTTGTGAGGCAGCCATTAACCGCATACAAACATTGAAATGGACATAAATTCACTTCAAGGAAATGCACCAGAAAACTACGTAAACTTTCCCCATAAAGGTCGTTACGCCGGGATGAGCCGTTTCTAGTCGCCGGATGTTCGTCACAGAGCCGTAATGGAGACACCGGATGTTAGTGCTGGCGAAATACACGAAGAAGACAACAGGAAGTAGTCTTCTTCTGTGTTACGTTCTTTCTCATGAGTCAGCTACACGCACTAAACAGAACCTCAGTGGAACGCGACTTACTTTATTAGACGTTTTGCCGAAGAACACAAGGAGATCAATGCGCTCATGCACCACACACCTGGTGCTCTTCCACGAAGAACACAAAGTAGTGCCACTGAATAATGGATTGCTTTTACCAAATACGTGACCTTCCGGTTTGTAGTTGCTTCTGTTTTAACTCCTCCAAAGCTTGAACAAGACTCCGCCGTCTTCTCTGATGGTTGATGGGTAATGAGCGCCATTGCTGAATTATGAATAGAAAATCATGTAACTGTTTACATCTGTCGCTGCCACGGCTTTTCAACGACTTATCGCCTGAACGGGCTCATTCGCCCCTCATTTCAATCTCATTTCTTACTTAATGGGGGGACACCGCAATTGCAAAATTGTCAGAAAGCAGACAAGGATTTGCTACTGTCACACAACACTCTGGAACACCCTGCGCCGCCACTCCGCCGCCCTGCGCCGAGAGCAGAGGTCACAGCGTGAAAATACGCCGCTCGGAGCGAGAGAGGAGGGCGGGTCGGGAATCTGCATTTTGATCATGTTTCATACTGAGCGCTACTAATTTGTTAATCTCCTTAAAGAACATTACTGGCAGCGTCGCATTAAAGCAGCGCATGAGTTTCCTAATGGTTAACGTCACACCCTGTGCTCCCGTCGTACTGTTGCATTCCACCAAAACCTTCCAACCTATGCATTCATCGTCGGGTTTTGTGATTCAGATCCTTCACGTTCCGATACAAAATTCAAGCCGTCTGCGGCTCTTGTGATAATCTCAATCATTTAATAAGAAATCTAAAAAAAAAAATAACAACAACAACTTGTACTCCGAGCACAAACAGCAGCAGCAGCAGCAGCTGTCACGCTGCAGTTTACATCACCGAATTTGCAGCCGTCAAATCCTCGCGGCTGCCATTGTCTGCCGTCTGTCAGTCAGCGAGGAACAACAACCGTGAATGTGTTTTTTTTTATGGGTCTGTCAAAAAGTTTAAAAAAAGAGGGAAAAAAGAGGGAGAATTAGAGGAAAACAACTTGTGGGGCCTGTCAGACTTAGTTATTTCTGTTATGCTGCTTTAAAAAAAAAAAAAAAAAACGGAAAGAGAGACAGTCATTATTTTAGACTAGTTCACTTCTGCCAAACCAAATTTACAGCATTCAGAACCCTATCAGCGAGAGGTGAGCCTGCACCGAGGAAGTTGAGATATGCGGCTTCCCAATAACAAGTCACGGTGGACAAACGGCCCTAAAAAAAAAAAAAAAAAGTTGAACGTCAACATAGTTACTGAGCTACTCAAGAGCGGACAATATTTCATCTCTGCATTCAGCCGCTTCACACACCCACACACACACACACCCACACACACACACACACACCCGTGCATATTGAGCAGTATCAGTCAGATAAGCACGGCCCTCTCAGGCAGACCGATGTCTCAGATAGTTGTGGTTTTAAAACCAGGAAAAAAAAACATTCCTGTCATGCAGTTCCCATGATATAAGTCTTTGAAATCTACATCTTGAGTTTCCTCTGGCATAGAATGCTTCACTATCACTTTACATCGATTTATTGCTGCCAGTAAGATGTATGTCTTTACTATTTGTTTGTTTAATTTATTTACTTAGCTCTCATAGAGCTCATGCCGCCCCCTGAGGTTGAGGCACCCTGTGTGGAGAGTCATATCTCCCATATTAAAAACTGCTACAAACTAGCATGACTGTCAAGCAGCTGAACCGGAGCAGATAGCCTGACCAATCCAGATAAATATCAGCTTGATATTTTATTTCTGTTTGTTATTTTGTGAGAAAGCAGGACAACGAAACCATAAAACGCGCAGTAAAGTCTTGAAGACTACTTCTACACTTAGCAGGTATTTTAATCCCCGACTTAATAATAGAAAAAAAGTTTTATCGTGTCGCTTTTAAGTTGTTGATAATAATAATAAAAAAAAGAAGCAACTGCTGCAATCTGAGTTTATTTCCTCTTTTGAATGACAACAACGAGGCGCTTAGTTCCAGTAAAATGAACTTTAAACCCATAAAAAGCAGCGTGAAGGAAGTCAGTGTTGTTCTGTAGCTCTGGGAGGGGCCACACACATGAACTGTGATCGGTGAGGGCGTGGCCATAGTTACAGCTGCTGAGTTTCACCTGAGAGCAAGATAAGCAAGCCTTCCTCCCTCTGTGACAGGCCTCGGAGGACTCGCACTTCAACTGGACTCTTTTCCTTCCCGTGTCTCTTTAAGGTACATCAGAGCTGCCAGTGTTTTTCTTCCTTTCTTCTCATTGATCCACAGATCTTGATATTCTTGCGGTGCGTCCAGACAGGACCCTGTTTGTCAGGCTTCTGGTAAATCATGATTTATTCCAGGCTTTACTTGAAAAGCTAAAGAATCTTATTATAATTTTTTTTTTCTTCCTTTTTGATTTGTTTCTCGTCCAGCTTCACGTTAAAGGACAAAAGCGTTCAGAGATAACGAGCTGTGACTGAAGCGACTTTCAGAATATTTATTTGTCTTCCTTTTCCTCTTCTGCTCATAACGTCATGTTTGCTCTCAGGGTTGCGATGGATCCCGGGTGTGGAAGCGTGTGGCCGAAGGTGGCTGTGCTGCTGCTGCTGCTGCTTCTCACGGCGATGCGGACAGGTGAGCCTCATTTCCACATCCACACTGACAGCTTTGTGTTTCTCAGCTGAGTCGTCCCTCTGCCCCCACCCCCACCTGCTGCTGCTGCTGCTGCTGCTGCTGATGATGATGATGATGATATTTTTGTGTTTCAGTCCTGATCTGAATGGTGGATTGCATTCCAGACACTCAGAAACAAGAAAAAAAACAAAAACACATGCATAAATGCAGGTGTCTGATGAGCACCTTGAGTAACATTCATCCCTCTTTTCTTTTTTTCTTCCTGTTGCTAAGGATCAGAGCGTTATGTGCATGAGCAGCGCATAACCCTGAGAGACAGGGGTTTTTTTTTTTTTTTTTTCTTCTTCTTCTTCTTTTTCCATCCTTGAGAGAAAAAAAAAAGAAATTAGTTCTTGGGCTCCTTCCAAAGCTTTTCTATTTCAATTTACAAACCTCGTCGTGACAGAGGCAAAACGCAGCGAGTGAGCCACATGCAGGCGAG
This sequence comes from Poeciliopsis gracilis, assembly GCA_911649635.1. Taxonomy (NCBI): domain Eukaryota; kingdom Metazoa; phylum Chordata; class Actinopteri; order Cyprinodontiformes; family Poeciliidae; genus Poeciliopsis; species Poeciliopsis gracilis. Next base: position 195,965 of record CAJVRI010001356.1, read on the forward strand.
CAGGTCAAACCGAAAGCATCCGCACCTCGACGTTTTCAGCGGCCTGATTGTGCTGGAGGAAGGCCGGATTGATTAAGTTGTGATGCTCCCCGTGTGGAACAGTGAGGAAGCGTGTTATCCATAGCGGGTGGATTTAAATATGTTCAGCTCTTTGTATCAAGCTTAGTGACTGGGCTCACTGGCAAGCCTCCTAAAACAGAGGGGTGTTGTCGGGGAGGCGGGGGGGGGGGAGCACATTGTTGTGGCCAGGAGGGCTGTTTCACTGTGTAAACATCTGATTGACTAGTTTGTGCTGCTTTCCTGCCTCCTCTCATCACGTCTGACATTTCCATGCCTTCATAAATACCTGCGACACGCTTTTTTTGTTCTCTTTTTTTTTTTTTTTTGTCTGTTTTGCTGCAATCTGAGGTGGCGTTGTTTTGTTGTTATTTTTTTTTAATGCTGGGTTAAAGAGGGAGCGTAAACCGAGCAGAGAATGATTTAGACTCAATTTAATGCATTAAGTGAAGGTTAAAGATCTAAGAGCGAGAGATGCATTTTCTCAAGAGTCCAATTGAAGAGCTGGGTGTGTCACAATCTATTTCTACACCATTATGCATGTAGGTATTTTTTTTTGTTTTGTATTTTTTTGTGCAGGCGTGATAATTAAAAGCCGTTGCTGTAAACGGTGAGTCACCGGGGCGTGTCCCATCAGACGGCGAAACTGCAACCTGTCGAGTGTGTTTTCAGTTTTAGTTCTGTTGGTTTTTGGTTTGTTTTTTTTTCTTTCGCTGAGTTTATCATCATCGTTTACCAATGTGTGTATTTTCTTCTGGAGGTTAACGAGCCTCCAGAATTATATTAGGATGTATCTCATTTCTGAGAATAAATGTAACTTCAGCTATTTTAAAACATTATTTTTTTTTTTTTTTGTATTCCAGCTCTATAAACCCTCAATCTTCCGTTGACTTAAGAGGCCAATTAGTCTCACATCGGTACTCCTTTCCCACCCGGAGCATGCTCCGGAGCGCTGGCCCAGAGCTTGAATATCATTAAGCTGAAAAAAAAACAACTTGTTAATACATTTCTGAGTGAAATTAGTTTTATTCTTTCTTTTTTTTGGGGGGGGGGTTTGATGGAAATCAAATTTTGGAGGGAGGGGGAGGTAAAAGCGAGTTAATGAAGAGATATTTTGGATCTTCTTTCCGTCACAGAGGCGATGGAGATAACGTCGTCGGGGCCTCAGACCATTCAGAAAGCGGAAGGGGAATCCGTCAACCTGGGCTGCACCTACACGCCGGCTGCAGAGGACAAAGGGGAGCTGGACATCGAGTGGTCCAACGTCAGCCCGGACATGACTCAAAAGGACAAGCTGGTGAGCCGCGGTCGGGGGTGAGGTGAAAACAAAGCCTCGGCTCGTACGTTAAAGGGCTTATCTGAGATCTTTACAAACAACCTGCTCACAGCAAAACTTTGCATCTCAGCTCTTGTCTTACGCAGCCGGACAGACGCACAACTACTACCCGGAGTTTGCCAGCAGGATGAAATTTTTGACGGGACCGAACCAGGGAGACGCGTCCATCACCATCTCAGGCCTGAAGGCCTCTGACACGGGAACTTACCAGTGTAAAGTGAAAAAGGCTCCGGGCGTGGACATGAGAAAGGTCACACTGGTTGTGCTGGGTAAGGAGGAACTTCTGCTTTTTTTTTTTTTTTTTACACCGGTTTTACCTGTTTGTTGTCTCTCTGTTTGTCGCCGTCATTCAGCTGGAATGTCCCAAGTTCTTACTTCACACAGGCTCACACAGGCCTGCGTGCTTCTCAAAACCTCCCAAACGGATTCAGGGAATTACAGTCACCATGTTCCTACGTCACAACTACAGACTTCAGTGTGTCTGGGGATTTTATGCGATGACCAACACAGAATGGCGAAGTGAATGTGGCTTCAAGTTGGAGTTTTTCCAACATTTGCCGCACAAATTGGAAAAGTGTAATGCATTCAGCCACCTTGACCCTGACGACCCAAAAGGAAAATCCAGTGGGACCAGTTGCTCTCAAATCAAGCAGTTGAAGACTTTCGAGGTTCTTTTAGACAACATTGGTAAACGTACAACTTTATGAAGACGAAGGAACTCAACAGACAGGTCTGGAAGAAAGTCTTAGTGACGTTTAAAGCAGAGTTGGGTTATAAAACATCCCAACAAACCTGGACTGGACAAGAGTCACAGATAAAGTCAAAAAGTGCTGCAAAAATCCTTTGTGGGGCAAAAAAAAACCTCTGGACATTATCCTGGTTACAGAACATGGATTGAACTAAATACAAGCTATCTCTTCTGTGAGGACTACGACCCGAAACAGCCTGAGCTACAATGAAATGACTTGGATCAAAGTCTGTTCAGTCAGACATAAAACCCAGTTAAAGATTTGTAGCAAGAGCTGAAGGCAAATGTTCGCAGTTGCACTCCGTCCAGTCCGACGGGGTCGGAGTTACTTAAAGAAGAAGAATTGACAAAATCTTCAGTCTCGTTTAATAAATACTTTATTCATCCTGAAATGAAATTAAATGTAGTAATTCATATCGTTCAAGCGTCTTCACAGAGTCGTATCCTTAAAACAAAATGTTAAAAAAAAAACATAAATGATGAAGCTCTATTATGAAGCAGCAGAGGTGATATTCCACCATATGACTTGAATCAGTTGTTGGCAAACACTGCTAATCCACCTCATTTGCTTGTGCCACTCCCCTTTAAATCTCTGTTCTGTTCAACTCCTGATTTAAGTTTGGGTATTACTTGAGCTTTTGAGATGTTAATCAGCTGCTCCCAGGTGTAAAAACAACATATTGTTGCAAGAAACAGAAGAGCAGAAATCATTCAAGTGGCAAAGCGTCTAAAACAATCTAAAGAATAACAAACAAAACTCGACATAAAGAACAAATGTGAGACTCCCGGAGTGCTTCCACTCACCACGTCTTCACGCGAAGACGTACTCCAAAAGACCTGGAGCTTCAAATGCTGCAACAGGTTGTTCAGCAAAAGTATCGACTCAGGGCAGCAACACACTTAAACAATACTTTTACGTAAAACCGCAAACGAAATACTTGGAGGTCCGTGGCTCTGAGCTGCGGAAATGTGTCAAGGAAGTTCAGGGTTTGGTGATGCTTCTGGAAGACCTGAATGTGTTTCGTCTCATCATCAGTGCCCCCCTCCGCGCCAAAGTGTTGGGTTGAAGGCGGTGAGGAAAAGGGAGCCACGGTGTCCCTCCGCTGTAAATCCTCCAAGGGATCCATTCCTCTCACATACGTGTGGACGCGAGAGACCGGAGGCGCGATGCCGGCCACTGCGACGCAAGGTATGCAGACCTACAGGTGACGGCAGACGTTGTTGTTTGGTGTAGGTGTGTCCTGAGACGCCTTGCTTTTCATTTAGGCGGAGGTGGAGAGCTTCTGATAAAGAACCACACGGACAGCAACACCGGGACGTATGTGTGCGCGGTGAAAAACCCAGTCGGACAAGCAGAGTGCAAATACAACCTGCGGGCATACAACCGTACGTCAATGTGCAAATTTTACTCGGAACATGTGAATATCCCAAAGCTACGTTTTAATTTTGATGCTGTGTTTGCCAGAGTTCTCATGTGAAATGATTTGCAAGAAATTCCATGTAAGACTTGTGAGAGCTGGATTTTAAGGCGTCACTGACGTCTCTCTTCCAGCTACCAATAAAGTGGGTGTCATAGTTGGTGCGGTGATAGGTGCTCTGCTGCTGCTGCTCCTCCTCCTGCTCCTCATCTGGCTCCTGATCATCTGCTGTCAGAGGAAGCGCTACCAGAAGGAGGCCGCAAATGAAATTAGGTATTTCGTCACAGCCGGCGAGCGATTCGGGCCCCGATCGAAACAGCAACTAATCGAGATTCGCCTTTTTTGTTCCCTTGCTCTCACAGGGAGGATGTCCCTGCTCCAGAGAGCAGACCCTCCAGCAGGCAGACAAGCAGGCACTCCAGTTTCCAATCGATGGCAGGGTACCGTACTCACCAGGGGGTACAGTACTCTTCTGTAAGGGGTCATCTGCCCAGTGTCCACGAATCGGGCCCCATCTTCACCAGCGGCAGCAACCCGCCAAGCGTAGCAGGGGACAGAGCAACTTCTCTGAAATATGATCAGCGATACGGATATGCGGTTTAGCTGCGAGTGTGCTTTTAGCAAGGCCAAAACTGTACAAAATGTAAATTATGAAAAGCCATGTGAAAGGAAAAATGCTATGTATAATATGCAAGTTACTCAAAGTGCAATCCCAGTGGGAGTGCCACACTGTGACTCTCGTCTGCGTTCATATGAAGGACAGGTTCTTGTCGTTTTAAGTCGTTATTGCACAAATTTTAGCGGAAACTTTATGTAAAATGTATGCAACAAGCATTCGAATAATTCATCAAGGCGTTTTTACCTCCAACGTACAAAAGTATTGTATGATTGTAATACATTGTTATTTTTAAATATGTAAAGATTAAAGAATGTATCTTTGCATATTGGTATTGACTGTTCACCAGAGGGCAACCTCTGAAACCAAAACTGAATGAGCTGAGACGCCTCAATGTTTCAGTGATCCAGACTGGAGGCTGAGATAAGATGTCAGTTTGATAAGATGCCAACTGCTGAAGAAAAGCTACATTTTCCACAGTCAAAGTGATGGTCTATCTAAAATCACAATGTTTGGTCAGTAAATGAGGTTGCTGCAGACCTCCAAACTGCTTCTGTCCTTCACATCAGCTCTGGAAATGTTTAGAAATATTCACTGAATCAAGGAAAACCTTAGAACACCATGTGCGACACAAACCGTGAGAGCGATGGTTGACTCTGGAGACAGTGGAGGTGTAGCATGTAGAGAGGAATCATGCCTTTCTGTCTGACTCTGGGTTTTGCAACATCTAAGACAGGGGGTCCCCAAAGTGGGTCCTCGAGGGCCGGCATTGTGCATGTTCTCTCCTTGGTGGTAGTGACAACCTTTTCAGCATGTCAATGTTCTTCTTAGGCCTCTAACGAGCCATCATTTGTCCATTTCCTGCCCTAAACCAAAGTGTAAATCGGTCACAGTTGCTATTCTAACATTCTTTGGAAGAACCGGAGAAACCAAAAAGAAGTTTCAAATCCTGACCTCTGAGATTTAGCAAGGGTAAAAGACAAAAAAAAAAAAAAAAAAAAATCTATGCTTTCAAACTCAAAGTGAGAAAACAGACACCTCTCAAGTGTGTTTGTGGATCAATGTGAAATTGAACTTTGAGCTACCCGTGAGTCAGAGCAAAAGGATGAAGCGGTGACTGCGGCGCCCAGAATCCTCCTCCTCCCTGTGCGTTTCCCTCTGAATTTTTTTTTTATTTTTTAAAGCAGAAGAAAGGAGCGCAAAATTGCCTTCTTGTGTTGTGCTTTTCCTCCAGCGTTTCCCCCCCCCAAACAGCCACTAAACTGGTTATTAGTCGACTGCAAACAGTTGCAGCCCAAACCTGCAGCTGACATCTCAGCAGGCAGAGTCAGCACTCTGCCCCGCGGTCCAATCTCTTCTGAAACGCCCCGCGATGTTGTGATCCCATCTTCAGAAAGTCTGTTGAATTAATAACAGCACCTATGATGGAGCTGGAAGCTTATGAGAACTCAGCAAAAAAAACAAACAAAAAAAAAAACCCCACCTATTCTCCTGCTCTTCTCAAGGACACAGGCCATCCTGTGCTAATATGTAGCAGAACCGTTTTATTTGTACTCATTCAACCTTAGCTGCTCCTCCGCTGTGTTTGACTTTGTCAACTTTTGTTCTTTTCTTAAAGGCAAATTGACACTTGGGTAAAAAAAAACCACCACTGGCTAAAAGAAATGTTGTAATGGGAGATAATTACTTTTTCTGTGCCAAAAAAAAGAACTTATGAAGGAAGAGACCTAATGAAATCCAATAAATGGCAAAAAGATATTGAGGGTAGAAGCCCAGATTATCATCCTGTGATGCAAAGAAGAAAAAACATAATAATTAAGTTTTCAGCAGGTATAGTGAAGTGAAATTAAAAATAAATGAGAAACACACAGCTTCATAGTGGAGATCATTTACATGAAGAAGGTTTATGATGTCTTTGTAATTGGAAACTTCACTAAAGTCCTCATTGGGGCTCTGCCTCTAAAACCTTTAGCACTGGGTCAATCGCCCAACACCCATAAACCTGGCATCCCATACTTCATTATCAACTTATAATGAAGTACGGACTTCAACTAGGACAATAATCACAAACAGGCTAATATTTAGGAAACATATCATATCTTCAGGGTTTTAGAAGTGAGGCCCTCAGCTTTCCATCCCGCACAGAAAAAAAGAAAACAACCGGGAAGAAATCGGAGCCCACTGCAAAATGCTCTCTGGTCATTCATGAGCCAAAATCATTAAGAAAAGATGGCTGTTCATACGAGATTTTAACTGAGAACAAAAATGACCTAGAGAATGAATTTTAAGAAAGCTGTGATGCAAAGGTTTGCTAAACACTGCTGGCATGAGCTACGGTTGCATTTTTAATTGAAGATATTTCAACATGGCACAGATCTATTTTTTATTTTCAAACTAGTCATTAACTGTCAGATCTCGCTCAGTGTATTCGAAGTAAGAATAAAGAGGAAGAGCGGCGCCTACTGCAGGTAACGATTACAATTTATAAATCTGTTACCGCTGCTACAAAACTTAAGATTCTTTAAATAAATTTTGCAGAAATGTCCTTCTGCCGTAGTCCTTTATTGACGACTAAGGGAATTTCCAGCATTTTAGGAGACACTAGATAAAAACTGGTTCACACCGTGGCAGATTTGAGTTTAAGGTAATCTTAATTCCACCAACATTTCACTAGAATCCCAACTTTAATCTGTCAGAGAATCTATGGAGGGAGCTGCAGATCAGTGTGATGGCAATCTGAGAAATCTGGAACTCATCACCAAAGACAAAATAACCCAAACTTTTATTTTCTGTTTGATACAGAAAATAAAAAAAAAAAATCCTCCAAAGAGATAAAATTGCTTTCCATTTTAAGAGCTCAGACTTGTTGAGAGTCTGTCCACAAGCCTCCCGTCCGCCGCCGCGCGGCGTACAGCGATAAGGCGCCTGCACATGGACGCCTCCCAAAGGTCATTTTGTGATTATTCGCCTCCCTTATCAGGTAAACAGGTGTGCAGCTGGTCTGCGGTTTGTAAATGTGCGGCGCCGCGGCAGGAACAACCATTTGCATGTGGCGTGTGGCGGACGGCGGTCTGTGGGCCGGCTGAGTCGTCACGCAGCGCTGACGGACGTACAGTAAGGCAGCCAACTCCCACAACAAGGAGAAAAATCCTGCTCAGCCAGTGTCCATGCAAATTGGACCTCACCACTTACCTGAGACCAGAAGGGATGCAAATTACATGCTTTGATATAAATCCCTGCGAGGGAACAAAGGGCTTCACCTTTAACAGAAGAATGCTTCGCTTGCAGATGAAACTACTCATTTTAAGAACTTTTAAAAGAAGTGGGAAATAATTAATCGGGAGCTTCATTTGAGGTAAAAGAATATATATATATATATTTTGCAAACATTCATTGCCTTATTTAAGCTTGATTTGCATGTTACTGTCTAAATTTCAGATGAAACCGTAATAGATGATGTTATCAAAACCTATTTGGGTCTGTTTTCTGTATTTCAAAAGCCGAGTGTGAGAGTTTTGTCTCGAGGCGCCCTCTCTGACAGTGACTGTGACCAATTTTAATACGTCACACCAGTGATGAATCGTCTGGTTTGAAGTGTGTGAACCTAATTTTATTTTATTTATTTATTTTTTGCCTCCTTGCCATGTCTGTGAACGCAGCGACATCGAGCCGCCGCAGAGTTTCCCCCGCTCGAACCCGACAAGGACGCCTGACGCGGCGTTATCGAATTACTTTCAGGAGTCTGCGGCTCCGATGCGTTCCGTGCCGAGATTCCCGATATTTTCGGAATGAGCAAATTGTCCCTGTGGGTGCTGACGGGCCTGACGGCTGTTGCCACCGTCTTCTTTAACGTCTACATCTTTCTGATGACTCTGTGGAGCCAGACGGGGAAGAAGGACAGGAGTCCCAGCGAAACCATCATCCTGGCTCTGGCGGCGGCCAACGTCACCTACCAGCTGACGTGCTACGCCTGGATGACCCTGGACGAGGTGGACAGCGACTGCCAGATCGTGGGGATGTTCTACACCGTCCTGCTGGTGCTCATCTCCAGCTTCAAGTTCACCGTCATCTGGGACACGAGCTTCCTCACGTTCTACTACAGCACCAAGCTGGTCAGCACACCCAACCGCTGCTACACCCAGATCCAAGCCGCCATCCTCAAGCACGCCACGCTGGCGGTTTGCGTCATCCCGCTGCTCAGCCTGGCCACCTGCATGCCGATCCTGGTGGTGTTCCACATGGACAACCACACCGAAGGGGAAGTCAACAATATGGACTGCGGGGTTCTGCTGCCGGAGACGACCGCCGGGCGGGTCTACGACGTGATCTTCCTGCTCCTCTCGGACGTTCTGCCCGGGATGGTCATGCTGAAGTGCTGCATCTCCATCTCCGTCCACCTGGTCATACACCTGCGCCACATGAAGGCCAGCACCAACGGCGCCCACCCGCCGAAGCTCGGCTCGGAGATGCGAGTGGTCCAGATGTCCTTGGCCCTGGCGGGGAACTTCCTGATCTTCCTCGCCGTCGACCTGTACGTCAACTACGAGGTCGTGGTGAACCACAAGAACTCCCTGGCTATCACGCTCTTCATCACGTCTGTCTACACGACCGTCACGGCTATGGTCCTCATCTACGGCAAGAAGACTCTGTGGAAGACGATGATACACGACATCAACGCCTGCCTGAAAGCATATCCGTGTTTGTCCTGCCTGAAGCTGCCTGAGCAAAAAGCTCCACCCGGCAGTCCTCCAAAGGTTACAGAATGACAATGCAGAAGTTATGGCACCTTTCCTGTACTCCTGTCACGTTACAAAGCAGCAAATATAGCAAAAGACAAGTACATTTGCTAATCTCTGAAATTTGCTGAAAAAAAAAAGTTTAAAATTTGAGGCCAATCTCAGAAATTTTCTAGAAAAAGAAAAACTGGACAGTTTTACTTTTCAAACTCAGAAATGTCCATTATTATTTTTCTAAAAAAGATTCTGAGATTAATATCAGACTTTTTTCTAGCAATGTTTTAACTTTTCAGTTTCTGAAAAGGTCATTTTTTCTAGGTTGACATCAAAATTTATTTTTCTTTGCAAATTTTGTACCTTTAAACTTAGAAATGTTTTTAGATTATTTTTTTTCTTTTCCAGCTGCAATGAGTTTGCTGTCGTGCACGACTGTGAATCAGAAGGCAATGGTAAGAAAAACTGTAAGAGCTTGGAAAGCGTTTCTGTCCTGACCCTTTAATTTGTATCCCTCCCAAATAAAATCTGGTTCAACCAAGCTGACTGCAGGGTATATTTTGTAGACAAGAGTCCCATCTCCACAGCAACATTAGTTAGTTCTGCCCAAAATATTAGAAAAAAGGTCAAAAATCCTTCCGGCTGTACGGCATTGTGGACAAACGCCATCGTGAAAACCAAGCAGAAGCAACCGTGTGGAAGAAGGTGCTCTAGTCACTTTTTAATTATTTTTTGGCCTATATGAAAAAAAAACCCCAGAACAAAACACAATATATGGTCGAAAACTAATGATGGAAATGACTGTGATGGTCATGGACTCCATAAATGGAACCAAATGTTCGGTGGAGCTCGTGGTGGAGCTGCTGGCGCCGCTGGCGCCGTGGCTGGATAAAGTTCTGTTGATTTCTGTGTGGGGAAATATGTTAAATACGCATCATTTTAATCCCACGCTACAAAAACAAACAAAAAAAAAATTCATTTCTTTGTTTTGTTCAAGTTATAATGTGACCAAATGTCAGACTCCATGAAAGAAAGGCAGAGCAGCTCTGTGCTGAAGGTCTTTTCTCCTCAGTAATGACTGACGTCCTGCTGCGTCACAGCTTCACAGAGAGCTTGTTAGGGAAGGAAAACACGCGGACCTCCAGGTTACAAGGCCACGCCTCGCCTCGCCACGACCTTATCTACCTCGGCGCTTTAACTGTTAATATTTCAGTGGGACAAATAATAGCCAAGCCCGGGAAGTCGTATCTGCGAGCATGGTCGGCTGGACATGACGCAACTCGGTGCCCATCTTAAATGTTAAAAAATACATGCGACCGCGGTGAGAGCACCGAGCGTATTAATAAAACAAGGCCACACACACAACCTGAGTTTTTTTTTTTTTTTTTTTTTTTTCCCCTACTTCTTCTTCTTCGTCCTCCTCCTCAGCAGGTGGAGTCGTTCACATCCTCTGAGTGAGAAAACAGAAAAGTTAAGAACGGATGGGGCGGGGGGAGGGGTGGTGGTGGGGGACTCCTCCTCCTCTTCCTCCTCTGCGCGTTGATTGGCTCTCCTTAAGACTGCGCGTGGCTGCTGTTGACAGCCAGGTGTGATTGCGTGGCTTTAATTGTGTGTGTGGGTGTGTGTGTATAGTGAGGAAGCAGAGCGTCAAAGTGCACTCAAGCGCCAAAAGGTAAGTAAATAAATAAATTAAGACTTTGAATAAACAGGAGCGTCTTCAGAAAAGAAAAGGCTGGACTTTGTCGCTGCTCCATTAGCTCGTAGCCTGTGGCACCACGTGGTGAAGTTCACAGCCGGGTGGGAGACGGTGACACGGTCAATCCGGCCGCGCGCAGAGGGACGGGGCGCCTCCTGCAGTCGAGAGGGCAGTAAGAAAGGGCATGTTTTCCTCTGATGCAGAGGGATTAAGTTGTCCTTTCAGAGCCGGCCTCTGTGGGCCTTCAGGAAATAGCCGGGTCCAACACAGCAGAGGCCGGAGCGGGTCAAACGGAACACAAACACAGGGCTGCAGTTCACACCAGTGCAAACAAATCCCGTCTTTGACTAGATGATAATAATGATAAACAGCCGTAAGATCAACTTACAAAGTGAATTTTCATATCTGATATATGTAAAAAAAAAAAAAAAAAAAATTAACTAAATATTACAGTGTCATGCAAATTATTCATGGCTGAATTATTCACCCGCATCCATTTTTACCAGTGAGCCTGACAGATTGATCATTTTAGCATAAATCATTCAGCCGTTTCACATTTTCAAGAAGGGACGCCTCTAAATGTTGGATGGGGGGCATTTTTCTAATGGAGATTCCTCAACGCTGAGTCATTCATTTGGACTCCTGCCCAACAGGAAACTCGGGAAGAAGCTGATATTGGAAAAATAAAAGCTCGTTGAAAGCGTGGATGTGTTAGGATGCCCAATCTTCCAAGCTCGAGGAGCAAGTGAGCTTGATGAGTTTGAAAAATTGTGAGAGATGAGTAAGGAGGACACTTCAGCCAATTATTTCAACTTTATATTTCATAATAATGATTCAAAAGCAACTTGGATTCTATATTAAAAAAAATATGCAATTAAAAATTTTGTAGTTATAATTTTTCTTTGTTTTTTATTCTGCCAATCTTTTCCACCAGCGCTCCCTGGTGGCCCCCCGCTTTGAAAACCATCGTTTCAGTTCAGCCCCCAGGGTTCTGGTCGGGTTGGACGTGGAAACTGCTGTGGATCAGTAATTCCAACAGAATCTGACGATAATGTCTCAGGACGCTCACGGCTAGTCGCTGCTCTCTCTCTCTATCTTTCTGGATGTTAGCGGTTAGCATGTAAGAACCAAGCGCTCCGTTTCCACTGTTGGACGGAGGCCTGCTGACTGGAGACATAAGGGTCGCGACCTTTTTTTTTTTTTTTTCTCCACAAAACACTAGAAGATCACACAACAGCAGAAGACAGAAAAAAAAATACAACCACATTTACAGTACCTAAACATACAATGGACGTGATAAGTCAACAGTTTTAGAGCCTTGACCGTAAACTTTGGTTTTGACCGAGTGGATGAAGGTTGGCGTTGAAGTTGGCGCACTTGACTTTCATGGCTTTTTGCCAACTGTTCCAATCATCAGGTGCAGCATCATGAAATGAGGATTGGTCTAATGGAGAACAAGCTTTGCATGTTCAGCCCATGCATGTGTGGGGTCTCTCTGGGTGTTGTTGCTTCCTCCCACAGAAACTGCATGTTGGCTTCAGCAGTCGCACTTCATGGTGTGTGTGTGTGTGTGTGTGTGTGTGTGTGTGCGTGTGTGTGTGTGTGTGTGTGTTGCCCTGTAATAGACTGGCATCCTGTCCAGGATGTACTCCGCCTCTTGCCCATTGAAGAGACGGATTTGGATGGAAAAAAAAAACTCAATTGGAATTAAAAGTACTTGCAGTGAAATGAGGATGAACGTTCAGAGCATCGTTGCGTGATTGAAGGTCGAGCCAAGAGTTCGATCAATGCCTCCTCCAGTCGGGACAGATTCTTCCCCGACTTCTCCGAGTCAATGCAGCTTTGTGACATCATCAGGCAACACATCTGATTATGAATTAAGGATTGCATTTCCACTTGATGTAAAAAAACAACATACAAGAAAATGAGTTCCCTTTTTTTTTAAAGGTTTTTAGGAGGAGACGGTTTCAAAACAAAACTAGATGAGATATGTTTCTGTATGCAAGCTGTTTTCATGCTCAAGCTTACCGATATGCAATAGTCTAAGAGTTCATTTCAAGTGCGTAATCCATGTCAACAAAGGAATAGCCACTCATAAATGAGCTACTTAGAAACTTTACCGACTTCTGAACAAGAGACTTCAAATCCTTCACTTCAAGAAACACCTCCAACTATACAGAGATGAATCCAAATAAAAGGGTTTTAACAGAAACATCTAGAAAATAATAATAAATATATATATATATATATATATATATATATATATATATATCTTCTGCAAAAGGACTGCTGGGGTAAAGGTCTGACTTTCACGGTTTACAGCCAGTGCAAGTGTAGAAATTTAATACTAAGTGCCGATGAAGAGATTACACATTAATGAATTCCATTCATCTCGAGATTAAATAATACATTTTTAGATCTGAAAATAAATAAATAAAATCTTTCTCGATTCCAAATGTTTCAAAACTTTCCTACGTGACAAACGTCGTCACGTGGTTTATTCCTCTCCAAGAGCGTCCCGTTTGTTTTTTGTCCCTAAAACGCATCACAGCAGCGAGTTTCTCCATGCAACACACGAAGAAGCCGTGTTGATTTAAAAAAAAAAAAAAAACATGCTGCTTCAGGGAGACAGCTCTGTGTGTACCATGGACAGACAGAGCACCAAGCTGTGCCTACAGTTTACGAGTAAACACACACACACACACACACATATATATATAAACAGAAACAAGGGAAACAGAGCAGAAACTGAATGGTTGTGGTTGAAACTATTACCCTGACCTGAGCGAATTTTTACAGAGATGATTTTTGTGTTCTGCACACAGGTATCACAAAACCTCCAGCAGAGCGCACGTTAAACATGAGACCGCTGGAGAAAGCTGCTGCCCAATAATGAACATTTTTATATATGGATTCCAGACCGGATTTAATCAGAGACGCTTTGGCTCCCTTTAAAAAAATAAATAAAAAATACATTTTGTGCTGCTTGATGGGCTTTTGAATCCAGTTGGAATGCCTCAATGTGTCAAGAACCTGATGAAATGAGTCAAACTCACATCAGATCCTGTATGCAAAAAGGACAAACGTTACATTTTGCCACATTTATAACTACAGTTTTTGTCAAATAAAAGGTAGGGTGTGCATCTGTATTCAGGACCTCGAGTCGATGCTCTGCAGAAGCACTTTCTGCTGCAATTACAGCTGCAAGTCTTATGGGTTTTCTTATTTTTTATTTTTCCCTTTTTCACCAGCCTTTCACATCCAGAGACTGAAATCTTTGACCGTTTTTTTTCTCTCCAGTGATCAGCGTCAACCTTGTGCTGCCGTTGCTGTGCGAATGAGGGAAATGCAACGGCTCTGAAAAGAGATGAGGAACTTTAACACTGAAATATTTCAGCTTGTCCAATTTGTGTAAAATTCAGCGACTCGCCTGGATGACGCCGCCACGTCTGTAACAGTTCCCGCTCACCTGGGAGTGCGTTTGTGGGAAATGTTTTGATTTGTCATGTCGCAACAGGAAGCGACCATCTCCAAACGTTTCCTGCAAAGGAGGATGCAGTCGTCCAATAGGTGGTATTGCTCCAGCTCAAGTCTTGGGACTTCCCTTTCTAATCCAACTGCTGTGACTGTACTAAACGCAACAAAACTTTTCAGAAAAGTTTGCGACAGTGTTTAACAAAACACGTTTCCAACCTTCAGACGGCGAAGATTGGAAGTCAAACCGAGCCGTCAAGAGAAGCTGGAAAGACACGAAAAGGAATGAAAAGATCGACGCCGTTTCAAATAACATGCATCTTTTTTTTCTTTTTATAAAATCAATTTAGCATGAAGCTGTAAGCATGTTGCATTATGCAGGCCCACTTCCACAGAGGAGTTCCTGAGCGTCTAGTTAAAACTGGCAGCTACAACACCGCTCTGTTTGCATGAGCGAACATCAGTACAAGTGTTCATTGCTCCTGAGGTTTCCTGGCAGAGTTATCTCCCTTACCTCACAATCTGACAGGAGGGGTGCAGGCCATTAAAAATCCTGATTAGCCAGACCCAAGCCCCAACACACACACGCAGAGAGAGAAACGCACACATACGCAAACACGCGCGCATCCTCCATAAACATCTTATAACCCCCCCCGCCGCACTCCAGTCAATAACAAACCCCGTGTGAATCACCGTGAGCCACAGTGGCATCATTTACCTTCATCTGACCCGTGGTATTTGAAAAGCATAAATCACCTTGTTTTGTTGGGTTTTTTTTCCCCATGCTGGCTCGTTGGATGTGTTGAAACTGAATCTGTAATTTGTCACGCCATCAGCATCCAAACCACTATCGGCGTACCCACAGAGAATAACCTGTGTTCTCTGTGATTACACAACTGCACTTAAGCAACGGAGAGGAAACACTTTTCAAACAAAAGGAGACATGCAAAGCTTGTTTTTGTTTGTTTTTTTTGTATTGTTTTGGTTTTTTTAACATCTTTATTTTATTTCAGTCAACAGTTTGTTCATTATAAAAATATCACTATATGTAGAATCATTGTTCATAAACATTTCTGCTTTTTAAAGAAATCTGCACTATACAATGACAATCCCTTGTGAAACATCGGACTAAAAAATAGAAAAATAACAGCAATGACATAATTATCAGTTCAATTTGATCTCTATCAAAACAGCATGCACTCACAGATTCAGCACTCTGAAGGCACATTTGTATTGCTCATTTAAAAATAATAATAATGATGATAAAAAAGATTTACAGTGTTCAGTAAAATGACTTTGCTTCCAACATAATGTAAACACCCGCTGTGCAAATCTCTGAGGAGTTTTTATTTGTTTGTTTTTTTTTTTCAAGCTAAAGTGAACTCCACAGACGTTTTGTATTTATGGCTCCGTTAAAGTCCCGGCAAAAACATGTTTGGAAACTTTGCTCGTTTACTTTCCTGACAAGAAACTTTTATGCCCCCTGCAATAAATATTTACCAGGAGCCTGTAGCAGACATGCTCAGCACGGCGACTGAGGGCCCAAGCCCTCATAAACCTGCTCGTTAACAAGATCTAATTTGGATTTCATATCACTTTTAAAGGCCGTGCTTCTCAGGCTGCGCTATCTTGGTTTGCCTTTAGCGTTACCGTTAGGAAAGCTTGGTATCAATTGCTGCATTTGCACTGAGTTTGTGAACACACCAGGCAATGTAGAGGTCAGAAGAAATGAGAGAAGTTCATTTTTGTTCTACATAAAAGTAGCAGAGAGGAGTACTAGAGCTCCCTGAGGCAGATTACATTGAAGCAGGAAGTAGCTCTGGTAGCTAGCATGTTATTTACCTCTTGCGTCGTACCTTGGCTCTAACCCAACTGCTCTCCGTTTGCCGAGTTGGAACGCCAGGAAGAGTTGCATTAAAGATGACAAAATAAAACAATCAATGAATGACATTCAGGCTAACCGTAGTTAGCAAGGGATGCTAACGCTTTAGCAGTATGTTCATCAACAGAGGTCACATAATGTTTGTGCGAAGAGTTTAATAAGATACAGCTGAGCTAGAAATTGTGTAAGCGAGGCGGCCATATTTTATTTTGGAACCTGTGATTTTTTTTTTTTTTTTCCCCCAGTCAGAATTTCAGCATCTGGAGAAAATGGAATGGATCAATAATATCCATCAAATAAATCAGAACTAAGAAGGTTTTAAAAATTAATTCTCTTATTTTGAGGGCCACACGGGCTGCGGTAAAATGAGAGAGAGCAAGACTTTCAGCAGATAACAAGAGGGCCTAACAGAAAATGCCAAAGTGGCTGTTTGATTCTTTAAAGCAATCAACCTGGCCGTCGTGGGAAAGGCTGGATTTGGAAAATTCGGCAGATTTTCTGACGCTAACCATGCTAACTGCTCTAATTAGCATGGTTAATTAGAGCAGTTGCGAAGTCAATTTAAAATGTTAAAAATTGGAATCATTGTATTTGTTTGCAAATTGTAAAACAGAATGATGCTGCTGCTTTCGCTTCAAATATAAATAATGATTGCTAACTTGGTCACTTTGTCCCTCTTTCGTGCCACTTAGCCATAAACAGAGATTTTAAAACGTTATGTGTTGCGTTATCCACTTGCCTACATTTCTTATATATGCCATGTTTTGCACATGGATAAATAAATACATTTCCATGTATTTGGGTTGCCATAGTGGTGAGTTGTTGGGATAAAGATTAATCAGAATAAAAAGTACAAACTTGAAACCACATTTCTGTACTTTTCCTGAATCAACAAGGGCCATATGTAGATGACTTTGAGGTAAAATGGCCAAGACCCAGAAAGGTTAGAAATCTATACAGTATATATGTATTTTTGTTTGGTACAAAGCAACATTGTTTCAAATCAAAAATAGCTAAAATCTGAATTGAAAAAAATGGACCCAGAAAACGTGTTTTTCTTTCACAACACAATAAATGTAAAAAAAAATCAAAATCCTGCTAATAGACCATCAACGTGTTTGTCAAGATGATGGCCTCTGAGAGCTCGGGATTTAGCAAGACGGTAGATGTTATAAAAAAAAAAAGTTATGAGAAAAATTGTTTCGATGCGTATTTAGGGAGCTTCAACACAAATATACACAAAACTTGGGTGGGGGGGAACCTGATGTTTTTCAACATCAGGTTTTGCACGAAACAAAACGAATTGCGTTTCGCGTCGTTTGCTTTTCGGCTCCGGCTCTGCGTTTAAGCAGGTTTGACAAACGGTATCGAACGTTTCTCTTTTTCCTGTTTCTTTCTTTCTTTTCTTGCTTCCCAGTGAACAAAAACCACGTCCTGCAGCGTAGTGTATCAACAGGTACGGCGTCGGGTTTCGTCATCAGCAACGAGCGCAGAATCTGCTGCACATTCAATAATGCCGTCCAGTGTCTCGGAAACCTTGGCGGGTCGGAGTGAAAGGCTGTGCTTACACAAATAAAACAGGAACACAGTCGACAGACACAGACGAACTCCGTTTCAGACCAACAGTTACCTTCTGTACATAGTAATCCCTGCCTTTTAGTCACGTTTGACATTCATCTAATGCAGCTTTTTGTATAGGGAATGCTGTTAA
Source organism: Poeciliopsis gracilis (assembly GCA_911649635.1). Lineage (NCBI taxonomy): Eukaryota > Metazoa > Chordata > Actinopteri > Cyprinodontiformes > Poeciliidae > Poeciliopsis > Poeciliopsis gracilis. The sequence continues at coordinate 213,633 of CAJVRI010001356.1, forward strand.
ACAGCTAGAGGGAGAGTGAGTCATCCAGTGTCGCTCCATACACAAACACAAAAATAAAAAACATGACGCTGTACCATTATTCATTCCATTTGTTTGCCACTGATTGAACAGAAAATGCACTGCTGTGACCCATCTTGAGGGAATGAGTCTTTCATTACCTTAATAAGCCCACAGAGCCTAAGATTGTACCTTAAATCACATCCCAAATCATGCATCCGGCTCTGCTGTTCAGACGACGGAGCCTTCCCGTCAGCTTAACGCTACGATAATTACTCAAATTTAAGAGCGGAGGACTGCTTGGAAATAAAAGTGAACTGAAAAGAAGCAAATTACTCAAACAAAACGACAACAAAAAGAAAAGGAAAAAAAAAAAACAAGTCAGCCCTGCTTTTCTGTCCTCAATGTCCCGGTTCTCTTCTGTTACCCCCGCTGTGGCGTCTCCATGACGTCTAAAACGAGACTGCGCTGTCATCGCAGCCAAATCAGGGAATTAATGAAACTCCCAAGGTCGGTGCGTGGGTGTCACCTTACTGGGGAGTTGCTCTTACAGGGGGAACATTGACTTTCGGGTCTTCGGAGGAGGCGGAGGAGGCTTGTTCTCAATTTTCATGGGTAGCGGCGGGACGAACTGGAGGGGGGGGAAACACAGACGAAGGTTCGTGTTAAGACTTTAAATATAAATAAAATACAATTTAAAAAAAACAAAAAACAACAGAGTATATTCACATTTACTAGCCATTAAATATGCATTAGGGAGGGGCTGTTATTTCCTGTAAGCAGACGTACCTCTGAAGAGACGGCGAGGTTGTCAATCTCGTGCGGATGCTTCTTCGGAGGCATGGGTGGGGGAGTCCCTGGGGTGTCGATAGTATTGGCATCGTTGTCGCTGAGGAGTGATGAATAACCTAGCGAGGGGGAGGGAGGGATAAAAACTCTTCAGACCACAAACCGTGTGCGAATGTGTGTGTGACCTGATTAGCTCCGCAGACCAGAATGTGCTTACACCCCAGAAAAAAAAAAAAAAAAGTCTGTCAGGTTCCCCCCTTTATTGTGTGGAAAAGCAGAACTTTAAGATGGGGAGAAGTGCAGTGTGGTGCTTCTCAGAAGAGGAAGCAGCTCTTTGCTACGTACTGGAGCTGCGCGCCGTGTTTGGAGTGTGCGGGGAGGCGGCGAGCGGGCTGAGTTGGTTAGACAGGTTGAGCTGGGATGAAACGCCCTGGAAAAGGGAGACGGTGAGCCGTCTGTCACCGAGCTGCAAACTTTTGGGTCTCTGCTGCTTGTCTGGTGAAACCTGGGTGGTAGCAGGGGGGAGGGAGTGGAAAACAAAAAAAAAAAAAAGATGGCGTAGAAAAATAAGATCTCCAAGAAAAGCACAGAAAACCATAAAGAAGAGCTCCATGTTTCACTATTAAAATAACTTCAAATGAGCAAAAGCGCTCACACTTCTCCAACCGTATCGGTATTTTATTGGGACTCTATCAGACAAATCAGACAAATTTTAAAGCCTAACTTTATGATTAATATTGTCGTGTTCTGCTCCTCAGCCTGATGCGATGGTTTACTGCCTGGCGCCGGTTCAGATCCATTAATAACACGAATGTGTCAGGAAGGCCCGGTCCGACTGCAGATCTAAATCCAACTGAAATGTGTCTCCATTCTTCTGTGCAGAACTGTTCCGAGCTCCGTCATGTCGCGTTGGGATTAGTTGCCACAGTTTCTCTATATTATTGAAATCTGGGCTTTGACTAGACCAGAACATCCGCCTCGCTCTTTTCAAGGCATTTCTGTGCTTTGGCTTTTTGTCTCACTGGAAAACAAACGTTCTCTGAAGCTGCAGCTCTTTTCTCCAGCGTTTGTCTATTATTTATTTTTCTGCATTCGGTTTACCTTCTACCTTTATGAACCTTGCAGAGACTGCTGCCGGGACGCACCCCGCAGCATGACGCCGACACTGTCGTGCCTCACAGAGGAGATGATGCGTTTGTCGGGATGTGGGAACTGTTTAGTGTCTGTCAAACATGGCGTCTTGTCTGATGGCCCAAAAATGTTCCAAGTGTCCAGACCCTGACTTTTACGTTCAGTAAGCTTTTCTCCGAGTTGTTTGGACTGTTCCTTTGACTTCATGCTGGGGAATCTGATTAACCAGGATACCGACCCTCCAGACACAAATGTTTTTATAATACAGTGACTCAGGTGATTTCCATTTTGACCGGCCGGCTCTTTGTTCAATTAGGTCAGTTGCTTTAAAGGGGGTCGAACATTTACCTCATGTTAAAGCTTTTCATTTAATTTCTACTTTGAAGATGTGTTTTTGTCAAAAAAGCAGAGTTTTGCCAATTGCAATTGATATGTAAAAGCAACACAAAGGGTAAAACACCCCAGAGGGCGAGGACTATTTATAGCGTACTGTATATAGCACATTTGTGCAGACGTAAGACCTCACCTCATCTGCATCCGACTGCTTCTCCAGCAGCACTTGAGACTTGCTCATGCTCCACTCCTTTCTGTTCTTCCGACCGATCCTGTTGTCTTCCTCGGAGCGGGACAGAACAGAAACCCTGCGATCACTGGGACAAGCCGACGAGGGGCGGTTAGCGAAACGGCCCCAGGCACAGAAACAGACGCAGGAAAATGTAAAACAAAGGGGACAAACGACTCTGGTTTATGCAAGAATAGTCATTTAAAAAAAAAAAAAAAGGAAAAAGAAACATGTCTGGTTATCAGTCAGGGCGATGTGAGGATGTGGCGGCACTGACTCTTGGGAGGAGGGCCCGTCCGAGGAGCCGCTGGAGAGGCCCGAGGATGCGCTCGACAGGGTGGACGCGGTGGACATGCGGCGCAGCGTGGAAGACATGATGTAGGGCACGACGACCGAGCCCACGCGGCTCTTCTTCTTCTCAGTCAGAGAGCAGGGCTGGGACACACAAATGGGATTAAGCGTCACCGGGGTGCGGGTGGAGGGAGACGGAGAGGAGAGAGAGCAGGGAGGAGGAGGAGGAGGAGGAGGGGGGATCTTGGCAGGAATATTCAGAGTGACAGGCGAGGCACAGGTTGCAAAAGCCTGGCTAAAGCAAGATTTATGGTCCTGTGCTAATATAATGTACACTGTCCTCTGAATGAGAAGCGTTTGATAGGAAGGCAAGAAGGCCAATAGTGAAAGCTGGCACCCCGCTGCACGAAATCGAGTTTTCAGCTGGCAACGCACCAAGGTTATGACGCCGTACAGCTTCTCCACTTTCTCCCGGAGATCTCGGAAGCACGTGACTAAACGATTGTGTAAGGGCTTCAGCTGCTCCGTCGCCTTCTCCCCGTGGAGGCGAATGCCATCTTCCAGGAGCGGGATCTGTCGGGGGCGAGCGAGGACATAAGTGGAGCACAGGTGTCTGGCGAAAAGGAGGGGATAAAAAAAAAAAAAAAAAAAAAAAAAGGGTTCTTGATAAAGGTGAAGGAAAAATTTACCTGCAGGGCGATGAGCTCCTTAAGGACCCCGATGCGTTCGCGGTCACCCGGGTGCTCTTGGATGTAGGCGTCGGTGAAGAACGCCTGAAGAAGATGGAAAGTGGGTGACGACTGGGCGGCATGGTGAGCGCTCATTAGAAAACGTGGCTGCGAGCAGCAGGGAGCCGCCAGCTACAGCGTTACAAAGACGCTCCCGTGTGAACAGGACTCAGAACGGAGCGGAAACCAGAAGTCACGTCAAACAGCAGCGGGCGTCCGTCGTTAAATGACTTTATTAGTGACTTCATCATCCTCTGCAATGTTAAGTCACATCAGTTTTAATAACACGTATGACCTTCCTTCTATGATATAAACATATACTGTTAAAACCAGACATTCACTGTGTAGAAAAAAAAATAAGGCAGCACTTTATTTGACGGGGTTTTTAAAGTGTCAATAATTACAAAATAATGCAAAGTTGACACTTTTAATGCAACTTTGATTAAAGGTGTCATTTATCAAACGACATTTTATGATGACCGTTTTAGACATTCATGAAAACTCCTTCATCTTCATGACAGATATTATATCACATTTATGACAGTATCATGTCAGTCTTATGCAAATAAAGTGTTACCACAAATATCATTTTTTATTTCCCTGCCTTTTCCTGTTTTAGGTCAGTTGGAATTATTTCCGTTTGCTTAACGTCTGAATACTGACAGAGAAGAGAGCTGAGCAACATGGCTTAAAAATTTAATCTGATTTTATTCCCCCCCAAACGAGATCTAATGTTAATTGTTTTTTTTTTTTAACTCTTTCCTTAAAAAAATAATAATAGAAAGACATTACAAATGACAAGAAACCTTTAAAAATGTGGCTTTTGTTGTACGACCGAGTATTAAAGTATTAAAGCCAAGTTATGTAATTACAACACAGTCGTAATATTAGGAACGAGAGACGCACCGTAACCAGGAGAAAGTCTGAAAACTATGAGTGAAAAAAGTGAGAAATTAAGAAAATCTTAGGTAATTTTTTGCCAACGTGTTGAAGTTCTCATAAAGTTATGTTGTTCTCAAATATTAGGACTGCATTCTTTTATATAGTAACCTTATTCTCACAATCAAGAAAGAAAAAATCGATTGATCCTTATATTTTGTTATGGAGTGGGGCTGAATTTAATTGAAAGGGTTAAACAAGATGGCCGCCGTGTCCGTCTGAGCTATGGAAACCCAGAGAGAGAATTAGTAGGGGAAAAAACATGAATAGAATTATTTTTTTTAAGACTCTTTTAAAACGGTTCCGGGTGTTGGAACACTGACCCATTCCTCCCGACTGAACCAGAGTCCGGTGCTCACACACACACCTTCACACACACCTTCACACACTCCTTCATACCTAGATTAACAGCAGGACTTTGTGTCGGCCATTACAAAACACCGACTGATTTAATGGTAAACATACGGTCACTGTCCATTAGGAAGCTCCATTTGTGCCGGATCTTTAACTTCCTGGCTGAAGTCTTCAATATTTCCACTTAATGTTTTTTTTCTTCACGGTGTCATCAAGTTTCTTTGCCTCCAGCAGGAAAACATCCAATGTTATCAGGGCGGAAAGGTTCCTCTTTGTCCCTCCAAACATAATGCCAGTCGTTAGGGACAAACGGTTCCGTTTTAGTTTTATCACCAGATATTAATGTTTTTGTCTCCGAGTTCATTTGCAAACTGCTGCTCGTCTTTCCATGTCGCTTTTTTGAACTAATGACTTCTTCCTCTCTGATTGGCTCTCGAAGCACTTCTCTTATTTTTCTTCATCTTTTTAAGGTCTGATCTTTGGATTTTTTTTTTGTCATGTCACTTAAAAATAATGTGTTTTAAAGTACATAAATTATTTCTATTCATATCTTAATTTATCATCCGGGAACTTACAAAGTCCTGGTCTCACTATTTGGGCTTTCGTAGAAAAGTTCCAGTCATAATAATAGTCTTACTGTATGTATACTTCAGGATTAAAAACAGAAATCTCTAAAAATACGATCATCACTCCAAGATTTAGCAAATAAAAATAAAACTGTGAATCCTGACAAACCTGAAACCGGAAAAGTTTGGGCCGCTTTATTGTCGGATAGAGACAAAAAAAAAAAAAGAGAAAAAAAAGCTATATCTTTTTATACATTAAAAATAAACATCTGGTTTCAACTGCATGCTTGGTCGAAAAAACAACAACAAAAAACAACCGCACAAGAAAAAAATCGGGGTTTCAGTCTTCTTGTTCTTCATCCAGAAATCTTCTCCTTCACTTATTATTCAGCAGAGTAAGAAGGAGAAAGTGTTCACTGGAGTAAAAGCTTTTGGCATCGAGCGGCGGTTCGATATTGTTGTGGACATAAAAACATTTATTATAGAGGGAAGCGGAGGATATGAAGCTGGAGGAGTTGGAGAGGACGTTACTGTCTGTTACTGTAGCGGCAGAGCGGTGCAGCGTTTGCTAGATCAGTCGGCGCGTTTCTAACAGGAAACAAAAGATAAAAATTTAATTCTGTTAAGGCAGATCTTAAGAGAATCAGTAAGCCTCTCCGGTTATTCACTACAGAGTACTTTTACTCTTTTAGCAGAAATATAGTCATCTAAGGGTTTTACGTCAGAATAAACTCAAGTAGTTCAAAATAGGACAGTGACGGTGAAAGGAAGGCTGAGATCAGGGCCCAGATTAAACATCTGACTGATCAATTTGTCTGTTTGCTTATATCTGAGCAAATATGAAATAAAATTGGATCGAGGTTAGAATTAGAAATATATGTTGTTTTTTTGATTGTTTGGTTTCTTCACCAGAATTATACTCAAGAGTAAAAGTTAAAAAAAAAAATAAAAAAAAACAACTCAGTTTATTGTGTTAGCAAAACTGTAACCTGGGCCTGTTTTTGAGAAGTAAAGATTTTTAATTTGCACATTGCAATGCAGTGAAAAGTAATTTTTGATTGACAGAAAAATGGAGTCAGTTAAAATCTGAAGTTCACAAAGCCAGAGATCAGAAAATAGACACCACATCTCTAAACTAATTATATCTAATTTGGCAGAAAAACTGACAAAAATGTAAGAATATCATCAGTAGAATAGGATGTAGAACGTGACATTGAAGAATGAATTTCAATCATGTCGCATTGATTTAGTTCTTAAAAGTTGGTTGGTTACACAACACATATAATATTTATTTTGGAAAATATTGAAAATCATGCAACTTTTGCATTAAAATCTGAATACTTCATAGCTAATTGAAGCCTGTCCTGACCTGAGAATAGCAAAATTGTATCGAGTTTTCAAATTTGAGGCCTGCACCATGGAGGCCAGAAACTATTTGTGTTGTCATTAGTAGATTCACGCGTCATAATGTACATCCAATTATTGTTCATTAATGACGCAGAAAGGCACTTAATAGAGCAAAAACATACAATGGGAGTGGATTTCACAAGTCAACATGCTTAAGGCCTCTCTATTTGTTGGGTAAACACTGAGAAATTACTCATTTTGTTACATGGCACTTATTTTTTTATTTATTTATTTTTTAAAAAAGGTATAAAAAACCCCTCTGTTTAAACGTTGTGAGTCTAAACCGGGTTACAGGATGACTCAGTTAAATTACGCATTTGATTTGATGCAGTCCAAATTAAAATTAGCACCTTGCGGCGGCATGCCTCTCCAGTTCACACTCGGTGCCACTCAGTCTGACCTTTTGATTGCTAAATGTCAGCGCATTATGATTCTACCCGAGCAGACAACCGCGCGAGATCGTGTCATTACTACCTTACGACTATTTAAGACTCGACCGAAAAGGTCAAAGTGCCGGTGCCCTTTGACCACCACAGTGAAGTGTGTGTGGAGTCTGAAGACAAATAAAAGAAAAAATATTATTAATTAATAAAACGTAACTCGTGTTTGTTCTGTAGATATTGAATAAAAGAAAGGATATGTGCGTAGATGACATGAAATATTTAAGAATCCAGCCACTGGAGGCAGAAAAAGTGCACTCTGCAGAAAATCTGTCATACTAAATCACAAAGCCAGACCTTCTCGTAGTTGGAGAAGCCGCCCATGACGGCGGGGTCGACGATGCCGCTGAGCATCATGGACAGCGGGTTGATGGACAGTGACCGGTCGCAGGCCTGCTGCTGCACCAGGTTGCTCAGCTTCTCGTTGGCCATCTCCATCGTTTCAATGGCGTTCATCAGCGGACTGATCTCCTCCTGACACGCAGACGAGCATCCGTCATTAATAACTTAAGAAACGACAATACAACAAAACAACATGATTTAGGAATGAGGGCTGCTTCTCACCACCGAGACGGATTTGACTTCAAACCATTTGAGGATCCCAGGGAAGCGGTAGGCGGTGATGTAAGTGGTTCTCTCAATCCACATGGTCTGTGGGGCAGAATATTAATACAATGCTCAAGGGGTAAAACGTTCGTTGCTTCATTCATGTAAGGGCTTTCTTTCTTTTTTTTTTTTTTTTGCTGCTGCTCCAAATTTGTTCTTTTCCATCGTGTTAGGGTGTTTTCACACCTGATAGTCCGGCTGACTCAGTTCGATTGGGGAGCAAAATTGCAGAATTTGTTAACATTTTCAGCTGCGCTGTGTGAAACAAACCAAACGAATCGACAAAATTGTTCTCCTCCCTGTCTGTGGTGGCGCTGCACCGAAAACTAACGAAGGAAACGACATGAAAACCTCTGAAGAAGACGTGGATGCATCGTCACGAAATGTAAACGAAAATGGAGCAGCGTCAGATTACGTGGTTGTTATAGCGAAAGAAAAAGCATTGGATTTGGACTCATTGTATTTACCCAGAATGCCCTGCTTTTGGAGCGGTCTCCAGTCATATGGCATCCGCACATGCATACAAACCGAGACCGAGGATTTCAGGCAGTTTGCTTTTTTTCGGTCCGTGTCAGAGTTGAGTTTGATTGCACGTTCACGCCTCCAGCGAACGTGTTTTACAGGCGAAGTCCAGTAAAACAAACTGCAGTCCAATTGAAGGGGGACCCGCCGGGGCCGGTGTGAACAACGCACCCCTACAGCCTCAAAGATAAATGTAAAAAGAGCTCACAGCAAACTCGTTGTCCGGGTCCTTTTCACCTTTCCTGAAGGGCCTGGAGTACTGGAACTGGTCCACTTCATTGTGTCTATAATAGCTGCAGGGGAACAAGAGAGGACAGCGATGAGTTAGCACTTTGTCCACAGAACTACACCCCCACCTGCGCCCCGAGCCGGGATTGAATAGGAAATAAATCAGCCTTTAAATGTTGTGTCACACACTTTAATATCTGCTCTGGAACCCCCTTGTCTTTGAATCGTTGTGGCACCGTGAGAACGGGCTTCACAGTGAAGCACTGGATGTCTGTCCGGTTCAGTTAAGGATAAAAACCAGAAGCAACGAGCGAGACGAGACGAGACAGATTGCTCTGAATCATTCGGTGTGTTTTTTTTTTTCCTTTTCGTTGGAAGTTCCGAGGCTGCAATTAGACAGAATGGCACTCGAAGCTGAAAGCTTACAAGGGAAACTTAACGCGCGTCGTACCGAGCTGGTACCGAGCTGGTACCACTTATTCTGAGCACAATACCGTGTTGGGTTTCATCCCTGTTGATCTTTTTCCTGTTTTGTTGCTTTAAAACCACAAACTGCAACTCGAGTTATTAGGATTTCATGGTTTTTGGGGCGTCGGTTGTCTTTCAGGGTTTCGCTAAAACTGCTTTGTGAATTTAGATGAGAATTTCCGCCCATTCTTCCTCGCAAAGCGGCTCAAACTCAGATTGGATCAAGAGAACTTTGAGGTTTCACCACAAATTCCCATTCGGGTCTGGGCTTTGACTGGGCCATTTTATCACATGAATATGTTTTGATCTAAGGAATTCCATAGTAGGTGTTTTTTTATTATTATTACTATAAAAACAGAGAGTGCTGTGATTTTTAGGGAGAAAAAGACTGGATAACTTTTAAGTGCTTTTTGAAGGATACGCTGCCCAGGTGAGTTGCAGATGTCGTCTCCAGGGGGCGCTGTGCTCGTCATCCGGACTGCATTCGGGAACTGAGAGAGCAGCTTTAAGCTGAAATCTTCCAGCCACTCGTACTCTTTGCCTCGGTAGATGAACATTTTGTTCTGCAGGATATATGGGGGGGAAAAAAAGAGAAAAAAACCCAAAACAAAACATTGTGTAACCCATCAAATCAAAGCCTATAAATAAAAAGAATTGTCATCAAGGTTAATTTACATACTTAATGAGGTTGTGTGTGTGTGTGTGTGTGTGTGTGTGTGTGTGTGTATGTGTGTGTGGAGGGGAAATGATTAAACCTTCAACAAGACTGCATTCATTCTGACATTCTCTTGTGGCATCAAAAAGCCAATAACCTTTATTGGAATTATTGCACATTGCCCCAAGAAATATTTCAAAATGCCAACCCGTTGCATAAGCCCAGCAATATGAGGTTGTCTCTAAGTCTCCATTTATTGAAACAGGTAATCATTTTCTCACCCTGAGGAAAGAAGGGAATCCAAGGCCATGATATCCGACAGCAAAGTACTCCGGCTGCGGCCGCATGGCGTGCATTATTTGCTCGTAGAACTTGGCTTGTTTTTTCTGCGACGACGAAAGGCGTTGAGACAGCGTGATGTAATTAAGTGTGTTGCACATATGTCAGCGGTTGCAAATTAAAAAAGAAGAAGAAGAAACAATTAAAATAGAGCTGAAAAGAAGAGCACTCTTTGTACTTGTAGGCGGTTTTAGGTCTGTGTCTTTAGTGTTTTTTTTTTTTTGCAAAAGAATTGCTTTTCCATCAAAATTTTAATTCTTTTTCACTTTAAAATCTTGGACGTTTTAATTGCCGAGCGCGCCCGGCCGCCCGCTCTTACCAGCAGCTCGCTCAGCTCCATGAAGTCAAACATGTGGCTCTCGTGCATCTTGGCCAGCTGCTTGCCCAGCTCGATGGCCTTCTCCCACATCTGACAAGACAGGGGATGAGCTCAATGGAAACCATAAAACAGCAGCTTAGAAAGCCGGAGCACAACCCAGACCGCCACCTCCTCCAACTGAACGGTTAATAAATGGCTGGCCGTTACGACACGGCATCTTGCGGCGGGAGTCTGGGCTGACGCAAGCTTCCTTGTGGGTTTCGCCATGCGACCACAGACTAAGACGAGGTTGTTTTGTCATGCTGAGTAGTTACCTTGCCCTTGTCCAAGTAGCATATGATCTCCTGGAAGAGCCTCTCCTTGAGCTCCTGTTGGGTCCAAACGTGCTCCCCGTCCCGGGGGATCAGATGAGGGGCGCACGGTTTGTCTGACCACTGCAGGAGCCGAAACAGAAAAGCACAGAAAAACTGGTTGAGTTTAGACGCCGGAAGGAAAATAAATCCCCCCCCCCCCCAAAAAACACGATTTCTAGGAGTCTGGAGGGTGACAGACCTCCAGGAGTTCAGCGTGCAGCAGCAGTGTGTAGGCGGCCTCCGTGTAGTTTTCGCAATCCAGATGCAAATCTCGCAGCTTGTACAGATAGCTGGTTGAGAGAACAGAGAAGTTAGAGGCAGACGAGGGTAAAAAAAACGAACGTCGCCACCGATTCCTTCCGACTCACCGGATATAAATGTCCTCTCTCTTCTTTTCTTTGTAGAAATTCTACAGGCAAAAGAACAATTGGATTAGAAAGAGTCTCTTAACCTCTTGGAAATAATTAAATGAGTAAATGTCAAAAGGGGTTGTTCGAGGTAAGAGGGCTGTGATGGAAAATCTCTTATGGAATGTGATGGAATATCGCATTGTGCATTATTTCACAACGGAAGCCATTAACTATTCATATTAAATATGTTTTTATCATTTTTTTTTTTTTAAGAGTCAAGAAAAAGAAAAGTCTTTAAGAAGTTTTAAATGTGCTTGTTTTGTTTTTAAGTCAGAAGAAAGGATTGGAATTGGCGGCATAATTAAAATGTTTCCAAACTTTTCTTTAAACTTTATATGAAGATATAAAAATCAGAAATCCTCTATTGTCATTGTGCAAGAAAATACAATGAAATATATATTTTAAAAAATAGCATCTCAAAAGGCCAAGAACAAAAGCAAACTTTTACGATCTTAAAAGAAAGTAATTCTCAAAACCATCCCAGCAGCTGAAACGGATGTTACTTTATGACCCACTAAAAGCTCGTCACATTTCCACTGGGTGGTTATTTCTACACAAGCATTATTATCAACCACCTGGGAAATCAATCTCTTTCCGAACATTGTTACCCCACTAATGTGTACATGCAGCTTCAAACAGGAAAATGCCTGATACCTCTTTCTTCCTCCAATGTTTCACACTAACGTTTATGATAATCTGTGGAAATGGAGACCAACACAAACATGGGGAGCGGTTTAAAAATTCACTAAATTCTGTTTCCTTTTTAAGACAAGAGTTGCTCAGACTCCTCCTGACGCAGCCGTTAGCGTCAGCCTCCGGGACAAACTGATCTGGGTTTCTAATAAAAGAAGCTGCCAAGAGAGCAATCTTGCAGCGGGTAAGACGGTTTCAAGCAGAACCTCACAGTAACCGGCCCTTAAGCTGCGGGCTGCGGGAGCAGGCTGCGGGCTCACCAGCACGTTGACGGTGCAGCTCATGCGGTGCTCGGGACTCTCGTCGTGCGTGATGGTGCGGTACGCCAGCAGGTTCTCCAGCAGGCTGCTCAGCAGCAGAGCCAGCTCCTCTCCGGAATGGGCCAGGTACCTGTGGCGCCTGCAGTGCTCCAGCAATCTGAACAAGCAAACACCGGTCCACCGGGAAACTCAGGAAGTTGTGTGGCAAAGCGACTCAAAATCACATTTGCTGTGCAGATCGCCATAAATTTAATGAAGCTGCTTTAGCTTTGCATCGACACGGTGTACTTCAAAGACATCGACGTCTCGCTGAGAGAGAAATACTTTTTTTGCTCTGATCCTGTGCCTTACATTTTCTCCAAGAGGACTTTGTACTGCTCATCTCCTCGACCTCCTTCGACTTCCTGATCCAATTTTGTGATGAGCTCGTTCTCAAACTGCAAAGAAAAGTGGGGAATCAAGAGGGAAGCGTTCGCACAAATAAAATGATGCATTTCTCTCTTGTACTTGGATCCCAGGCAGTTGCAATTCCCTGCATCTTCCTGGGGTTCAACATAAACAACTAGAAACACACACACAAAATTCAATAAACTACGAAAGTAAACAAATACAGGATACAGGATTTAAAAAAGTGAATAGAATTATAGCGAAAAATAGGATATTCACTTCAATATGTCAAGCAACTCATACAAACAATCAATATGACACAATAAGAATAATTCAGTATCGTTGTTTTTCTTGGAAATACTTGTGAAATTCATTCTTCTGATGCAGCTCCAATATAATTTGAGGTGAGGTGAACATAACTCTGTATGAGCTCAACATCTTCAAACCTCTGGAAAAGTAAATCTACCTAGTTTGATAATCATGAACATTAGTACTGAGGCTGGACAATAAACCAATTGTGATGCACATGATCAATATCAGCAGGAATATTCAATATTCGAAATATAGAATATCCACTGAAACGCAAAGCATTCTGGGAGATGTAGGCAGACGAAAGGATTTAGCCGCGCAACCTCTCAGTGAGCTAAGCTAGGTCGGTGGCATCGACGCGCTCACTCTCTCTTTGGTTACCTAGCAACAATCTGTTGAGTAACTTGCGCAACAGCAGTTTCAGGTTTCGCCACTGAGCCTCATAACCGTTTAAAAATGTTTTAAAAACCAATGACGTGGTAAAAAAACGAAAAACTATGGACAACCTGGTGATATAAAATGTTCGTATCGTGATACGTTTTTCAGGTACAAAAAAACAATAATATACAAGCATGTATAATCTCTGGTTGTTTTGAACTCGTGTTTCTCATTATACCAAATATAAACCTGAATTAAACTCTGAACCAGGGAAATTTAATATGCATTTATCCCCCGTCCCCAAAAAGGACTCAGATTCATGCACAGAGTTTTACCGTTTCAAAAGTGCGCGTCGAGCTGAAGTTGTGCTCGCACTGCATCATATCGAAGAAGATGGGAATGGTATCCTTCCTGAGCTCCGGCTCCGGCACCAGCGTGACCTCCAGAATGGGGCCGACCATGGAGGGGATAAACTTCATTTTGTGCGGGCCTGAGGGACGGCAAATATTATCGCGCAGAAATATTACAGCACGACTTGAGAAGGCAATATGCTGCCTCTTCACGTCTCGACAAACAGAGGAGGAATCTAATAATGTGCCCCAGAAACCACTGCCACCGCCGACAACAGCAGCAGCGGCGGCGGCACACTTTCTGAAACTGGACAATAAAAAAATATTGTCTTGTCATTCCCCTCGCGTCGCACGCGGCCCCCCCCCGATAAGCCGTGTCGACGGCGAAAACGGCGTTTTCAAAAGGACAAAAAGCTCACCGATGTTGTACCACATGTCTCTGATTCTGAATCCCATGTTCTTCCTCATGTCTCCATATCTGAAACACAGATCAGATCAAGCAGTTCGACAAAGCTCCCGTACAAATTAAGACACATTTACTGGTAGTAAAGGTAAATAAAAAGCCTTATAAATCTGTCTGATGAACCACTTCTGCGTAGATTGGGCTACTGGTTTTGGAGCATCATCTTGTTGAAATGCCCATGTGACATTTGCTTGTAGAGATAATCAGATTTTTATTGAACATTTCTCCATTTCTCCCAATAAAGAAAGGGGCCCAGAGCATCACAGATCCGTCACTGTGCTTCAGAGCAGCATACGGCGGTCGCATTATTATAACACACACACATCCATGACAGTGATTTTCCAAAGTATAATTTCTGACAAGGACAATCTTTGGGATGGATCATTATTATTTTAATATTATTGACTGAAAAGTGGAATAGTGTACTTTTGTTCTGCAGTCTCTCTTATTTTTTTTCATTTTTGCTGCTCTCATCTTCGCTTCCTTCTATAACGATGGAAATTTCCCACTTGTAATTTAAGGACATTTAGCACCGAGAGTGAATTAGCCCAAAAACAAATCAAAATAAAAATAGATATTGAATTTAGTGCAAAGTTTTGAGACAATAATTAGCAATAAACTATTGCTAATAGTTTAATTAGCAATAAACTTTTGCTAATTATTGCAATAATTGAGATTTAACTCCATAATCCGTAAACACACTTGTGGATTATTAAAACACTGAGCTACAGTGAAATCCTTTCTCTTCTGCCACGGCTCGAGCTCAGAGCCTTTTTTACAGGTAGGAGGAGAAATAAGAGGAGATCAAATGGCGAAATAGGAGGTACAAATTGGCGAAGAAGCAAACTAACCCGGAGCTGTCGGTAGCATCTCATTGTTGCCATGGAGACCTCAAGATGCCACTTTCTGCTGCGGTCCCCAGAGAGTGAACTCTTCTCAGATGTTTCCATCATGCTGCACATGGTGGCAGGATAAGTGCGGGCCCTCGTTTAGCTCCGTTTGTCACAGTTCTGGGTTTGTTTTGTTTATAGTTCTGACTTTAGATACATAAGCGAGTTTACGCTCGAGTGTATTGTCTCTTCGTCGTTTGAGTGTCGGATCTGAGCTGCGTTACTTGGACGGCGTGTTCTCTTGTCTCTCCCGTTTTGAAGAGAAAAGAGTCTGTGGTTTTTACTCAGTGAACGAGGGACTAATGGATCACTGATCAACACTCTAATGAACTCAATGTAAAAATGCTTCAGCTACATTTACTTTGAAGGTAGTTAGTTAATATTTTTAAGGGTTTTTCCATATTTTTTACCAAAGGAACCAAGAATCGTGATCAGCACTGAAGCCATTACAGGTTACGTGTAAAAACATCTCACTTGTTCAGGATCTTAGTTCGTTTTTCCTGGGAGAAAGATTCCAGCTGCAGCGTCTTGTCAGTGAGGAAGGCCACGGTCAAATGAAAGTAATTGTTCCAGAGCTACAGCAAAAGAGAGCAGAAAAAGACACAAGCTTTCAAAAATATTGATACTACCTAGCACCAAACCCTGATCTGCGTTTCGTAAGCGGTCCGCTCTGCTAAAGGGAGACGGCGCGGACCTGCAGCTCAAAGTGCGCCGGGTCCAGGAAAAGCTTGTTGAGCACGTCTGAGTACTGGTTGATGGCCCTCAGGAAGACCTGCATCTGCACCAGGTTCATCACCATCCAGTCGGCAGGGAACACGTTCCCCATGAGGTCCTTAAACATGATGAACGTCTCCATCAGGAAGTCCTAAAACGGAAAAACAGCACAGGGTTCCGGGTGAGCGGGGATAAAATCTTTACTGCAAACGCATCAGTTCTGTCTCTTAAAAGAAGCGCATTGAGTAACACTGGAGGGATCAAAAACCAAACACACACGAGGTAAATCAGCTGCAGAGCTCTTGACCGTCACTCACACACGCTCCACCCGCCCCACCCTACCTCCACTTTTTAGTTTAATAGAGGTCCAGGAACATCCTGATTCTGTCAGTTTAATCAAGTGCATGAAATGTCTGTAATCAATATTCCCTTAAGGAGCAGTAAGTGGCCGGGTTGCTTTATTGCCCGTTATTGATGGGATGCTCTGGGACACGATGTAGCCAACGGCGGAGGAGCCGAGACACTTACAATGATATCCTGTCTCGTTTTGAAGGTGCTGATGTAGTGGGTGTAATGCATGTCATCCATTTGCTTCAGGATGGCCGTCATGCAGGCGAGATAGTGGCCCTGCCAAAACAAGTGACAGCTATTACTCAGCGGATCTCTGCGGAAAATCCCCTCCTCAAAAGGCAGCGCTTGCACAACAAAAGGCCCGCGTCGCGCTAATTTGCCGCATTGCTCGTTTTTTTTTTTTTTCTTTCTATTCGGAAGAGTGTGGCGCGCCTTACGATGAGCGGCGAGGCTCGGTCCATGTTGATGACGGTCCGGTTGACCCTGCGAAGGAGACGCTCCATTATCTGCTGGATGTGGAGTCGGGTCGGACCCTGCACAGAGAGAGAGAGAGAGAAGAGAGAGAAGAGAAACGGTTATCAGCTGAAACATGTCAGGGTTAAAAGGGCCACTGCAAACCAAACATCAGTGCATTTTATTGCGATTGTTTTGTGATAAGCAAATCTAAATTAGATCAGAACGGTGAGGGTACGGGGTCAGAGGCGTCGTTTGCTGCAAATTCAAACCTGCAGACCTCAGTGGGCGTTAAGAGCCCGGCCTCCCGGCTCAACATTTGCAGAGGCAAAGTTTGCTTAAATTACAGTTTCAAGACCTTTTGGGATTCGTTTCTGCCAGCGCCGCACAAGGAGAGACGGATATTTTTGCTCGCTCTTTGCTAAAAAGGTCAAGTTCAGTTAAGCTGTATGTTAAGCTGTGAACAGTATTTTTATACCTCACTTAGATTCATGTCTAAACTTTGACTCGTTGGTTTTAACACATTAATATATCAGCTCTCAATAACTTTGTTGCATTTTCTGCCTTTTTCAAGCAGGGCTGAAGCTAGCGATTATTTTAGCAATCGATTATTCCATCCATTGCTCTGATGATTAATCGGATAATAAAACTGGCAAATTGTGTGGATTTTTCATTCCATCACTTAAGCCTTTCTTATAAAACATCAGAAATACATTAATAGATGCAAATAAATACCTAATTATATTTAGTTTAGATTTATTCTAGCGTCTCTACAATGTGGAATTGATCTGTTGACTATATGTTGGATGAAAAAATTAATAATTAGCATAAGACGCTAAGTAAGAGCATGCTATGCTTGTACTAAGCAGAAGTAAGAGCTTTTTGATTTTTGTGCATTTTATTTTCTGCAGAAGTTAAAACTTTGCCATTTGATGAGTTCTCAGGTTTAGTTGGTTTTTTTTGTATCCTTACTGGGAAATGTGTATTTTCATGCAGTTGTGGCTGAAATACTGCTCTGACTGTGTTGTTCTTTCAGAAAATGGCCTTTTTTTGAGTCGACACAGCAGTTAACGATTAACTGATTGCTAAATTTGTTGACTATTATTTCAATGATTAATCGTTTCAAGCATAAACATCGTCTTCTTCTAGGATTGTTCCGTTTTATCTCCATTCATCTCTCAGACAGATGCCAAAGAAAGCATCCCCACAGAATGACGCAGCCCTTACCATGTAATCACATGTTTATTCTGTTTTTGGGTCATGCATTGAATGCTGACGTTTAAAGCTTGGGACAGTGTTTCATAACCTTTATTTGCTGTGTTTCTTGGCCAACACAATGGTAACTAATGTTCTATAAAAAACTTCTTAAGGCATCTGCTGTTCTGGATTCTATTTATTTTCTAAATGATTTCTAATCAAAGATATGTGCAATAAAAAAACATTTTAACGCAGAGATTTCAATCTGTCCCGGTGAGCAGCAAAACGGTCGCCTCAACCTAAGCAGGGTGTCGATTAAACAGTCATTATATTAATAATACAATGTAGAAACTAATCTCCCTCATATTTTGGCAGCAGCTCACAGAGCCGACTTCAGCAGCTACAACTTGATGCAGAAGTTCTCTGAAACCTTTTCATTTCTTTAAGTGCGTTTTCATTCCTCGTGCTCAGACAACATTTCAATCAGGTCTTAGTCTGGATTTTGACTGAAGTTACGGCGACACTGTGACTCGGGGTTGTTGTTGGTTTGTTTTTTTTTTTAGCTGTTCTTTTGTAGATTCTCTGCTGCACTTTTGGGATCACAGTCCTGTCGCCTGACCCAGTTTCAGAAAAGCCTCCACTGTCGCACAGATGGCCTCGCATTTCGCCCCAGAAAACTTTGTTGCGCTGGACTGTGTCTTTGTCTGCAAGGTGCCCGGGTCCTGCGGCGGGAAATTGGGTCCAAATCATTAGCTCTCCGTCACCTTCACAGCCGAGGAGCTTACTGCCGACACGCCGTTTGTTTTTAGACAGACGTGGCCCTCGTTTTTGGTCCTATTTATGTGCAGAGTGTTTTTTTTTTCTTTTTTTTTCTCATTTGTGTTGTCGATTGGTTCAACATCACAAACGTACACTTTCAGTTTTCTTTACGGAGAAAAGAGGCTTTTCTTCTGGCAGCCGCTACACACGTTCCAGCTTCTTTTTTCCACATTTAATATGCCGAGTCTTGATGGAATTCATTTGCAGCTCTTTGGCTTTTTTCCCTGGGAATTTTCACTGAGTATTGCACGATCTGACCACGGGGTAAAATTTGCCTGCTTTAGTAGGATGGACCGTCACATCGATTCAAAATGGACCAAGTATTTCCCAGATAGACCAGTGGCCGACATGTTTGGGTTTTTTTCTCTCCTGTCATTCCTCTTTAAACTTGGGATTCTCACAAACCTAAATGTTGTGAAACGGGGAAGCACCAGTCTCATTAAAAGTGTGTTTGATCAGCATTCTGTGCTCTGAATGCAGAAATAAGCCAAAACCTCCATGGCATTTCAAGTAGTTTTTTTTTTTATATTTTTGTTTAAAGAGCCGGTACGGCGCATTTTTGTGGCACATTGTGTCATTTAATAGCACAATCAAGTGACTACGATACCTTCACTAGTTATGAACATGCTGTATAAAACAAAACTTATCTTTAATTTTACTTTGCATCACAGCGGTCTCTGATGCCTTGAAATTGGCCTCCGTCTCTTTAAGAACCTCCTGCCCTTTCTGACACTAGTCATCACAACAACCATCATGTTGGTTGTTGATGTCGTATCCAAGCGCTCTTTGGAGCAGAGCAGATGTGCAGTTCCACCAGGTTCCACCAGGTTTTCCAGGCGGCGCATTGGTTGCCACAGGAGATTCAAGGATTCTCCCGAATCGGTCCAGGCATGTTTTCGATGAGGCAATGTGTTAGGGGGTTATGTGTACCACATGACAGAGCTCAAAAAAGTTGATTTTGCAAAGCACTTCCCTTGAACAGATAATTCATCGATTTCATTTTTGATCTCATTTCATGTTTGAACTTGGTCCAGCTGCTTGTAATGACCTGTGTGTTGCCTTGTGCCCTACAGTTTTACATTTATCTTTCTTTGTTATTGTAACTCCTACCGTAAACCAAATTTCCCTCTGATTTCCCTCTGTGGGACATTAAAGGTCTGAACTGTATTAGAGCAGAATGGAAAAGAACAGATTATTTACACATAGAAACAATACAGAAACCATAAGACCGATAAAACAGCAGCATCTCTAATGTCACATTATGAAATTAATAGAAAGCCAAAAAAAAAAAACCCAAAGAGTCAAAAACTACACAAATTAATAAGAAGCAACTGAAATCACCCGTCATTTGAAATTAGCATTATTTTTAAACGTTTTCTAAAAGACTGAATATTACTAGTGGCTTGAAGAGCTGGTGGCAGGTTATTTCAAAGAGAGGAGCCTCTATAATTAAGTGTCCTTTGCTTAATTAATGTTCAGATGCAACAGTGCATTTTGGAAAAATCAGAATAATAAGAGGGGGAAATGAATAATTAGGAAAAACGTTTTGGTAAACCACTTAGAAATCAGTGGCTAAATGAACTTACTTCTACAGAGACATATTAAAAGGTCACATAAGTATAGTCAAGGCCTTATGTTTTATAAAAATGAGAGCAGATGAAGGCAGTCTATTTGAAAAGTTTATTAAAAAAATCATTTTGAATAATAATAATCTTATAGAGATATGACTGACATGTCGCTCCCCAAACACGACGGAAATCATTAGACTTTGAAATATCAAGAAATGATATAATGTCAAGATACAAGACGGTTAATAAAATAGACTCTGCAAAAAGTCATTAATGGTTTTACCGTCTTTCTCTTTACAAGTTCGTTATGTCGTCTCCGAGTTATTTCCCCGTCTTCGACAAGAACTCGTCAGAATTTAGTCGGAGGCTCTTGGCCGGCGAAGAGGATCAGCAGACGCTTCACTTCTTTAAAAGTGTCAAGGTTGGACTTACTTTTTCTCAGCACTAAAGAAAATAATAATCTACTCTTCTTTATAGATAAATACATACATTTTCAGTTTAAATGACTAAAGCGGCGTAATAGGTTGCGTTTTTACAAAATGGTGTTGATTTGAAATTCTGAGGGCTTCCTGCTTTGATTGCTCACCCTCTTATCCAAATATATCTCAAATCCCCTTGAAGACAAACCTCTCTTATGTGTACCATTCAAAGTGTTGCAAACCGCAGCCTTAATGAATAGTGGCTCTGCATCATCAGCTTTTCCCTTCAATAAAGCATGCTTCAACTCATGCTATGTACAGATAAGCAAGAACCAAATAAATGTTCCTTTGCATTTAGACGATTCGAGAGCCTCTTATCGTGTTTGTCTCTTTGATGCTTCTGGTTCATTTCACTCTGCGGCAAAATAAATAAATAAAATAAAATAAAATTACTATTCAGCTGCGACTCCGGATTCTTGCCGGGCAGCTGGGATATCTAATCCCTTCCAGCATGCTCGGGGTTTGCCTACAGGCCTCCTTCCCAGCGGAACTTTTCCTGGATAACCTCTGAAGAGAAGATGAATCGCCTCCGCGGGACGACAACGGCTTTTCCTCTCGCGTCCCCCGTGGATGTCTGAGTGCCTTGGCCCCGGCTCGCGCGGCGCAGCCAGACGCCGCGGGGATTAAACCCACTTTGGCCACCGATATCCAGCACAACAATCCCGCTACGTGCCGTGAATTCATCTGCGCCCAGACGTGTGAGGAGCCTTAAAAATGAATTAGGTTTTTATTGCCGTTGCTCAGATGGAAGTTCAATCTTTCATCCGAGTCCAATTATTTTGCATTTATTTTGAACTAAAATCACAGGTGGTGTAATTATTAATACCTCTTTTTCTCCCTCGCTCCCTTCAGCTTAAAAAACAGTTGTTTTTATTAGATTTAGGTCTGAGGACTGAGACCTAAATCTGACGAGAATTTGATTTTGTTGATTTGGCCTTACGTTTTGATTTGATATACACTTGATGGATCAATTTTTCTTAAGTTTTCTGTCAGATATGCATTTTCAAAATGTTGCGACGCCAAGCAGGTTTCCAGGACTGTTTGA
This sequence comes from Poeciliopsis gracilis, assembly GCA_911649635.1. Classification (NCBI taxonomy): domain Eukaryota; kingdom Metazoa; phylum Chordata; class Actinopteri; order Cyprinodontiformes; family Poeciliidae; genus Poeciliopsis; species Poeciliopsis gracilis. The sequence continues at coordinate 235,093 of CAJVRI010001356.1, forward strand.
GCCCACAGCATCACAGATCCCCCACTGTACTGAACTTTCAACAGGAAATGTCCAAAGTTCATCCTTTGTGTCATTTCTGTTCATTTGTACTGGTCTGCTTTGCATTCCCAGAAAGAGAACCAAACATGCATCATTCAGCTTCTATGCACCACAAATCTGGAACAACCTTCCAGAAAACTGCAAAACAGCCGAAACACTGAGTTGCTATAAATCAAGTCTGAAAATCCTCCCGTTTATAGCTGCTTTTCAACCATAATAAATGGCACATTGACAGAAATATCTGACCATGTATTGACAATACATGACAAAAGATAACTTCTGTTACTGGTTTTTCAAGTGTGTTTGAGTTTTTTTTTATGTTTTTCTGATGTAAATCACTTTAAACTGTCCTGTTGCTGAAAAGTGCCATGCAAATAAATTTGACTGAATGTTGATGAAGGCCTTGATCTTAATTTCATCTGACTAACAACACACAGGTCCAGTCGAAGTCAAGAATTTTGCATATTTACGTTTTCGACGGAAGGACTTACAAATTGTGTAGGGTTTGGCATCATGGTCAAATAACCACAGTGACGCATAGAGAGTGTCTAAAGATTGTTCCAGAGCTCATGATGCTGCAGGTGATCCTACTCACCGTGGTTGACCAGGCTTTCTGCAGCATCAGTCGGAAACAGCAGGTCAGACGTTTTAAAAATCAACCGTCGACCAGAAAACTGCAATGTTCCTTTCAATCATCCACGTCAGGGAAACTAAAAAAACACTAAAGTAGCCTCTCTCCAATTCGTACACTGAAAGCGTCTTCCATCATTTATGCTTCTGTACGTTGCTTTTGGAACTACTTACCACATCTTTGCGGTCCAGGGTGTCCAGCACGGTGCTGAGCAGCTGCACGCAGGCTTCATAGTCAGGTTTACTGGAGTGGTCATCCAGCTGGCCGCTCAGCTGGTCGTTAACAAGCGGCAGGAGTACGTCGCGACAATCTGGAGCCAAATAGAAAAGACGGCAATGGCATTTTTAAAATCAAACCATGAACT